>JAPYZM010000029.1:0-76085 GCA_030522845.1 Psyttalia concolor | reverse complement strand
TCAATAGTTTTTGAGATATCGCCGAAAAAGTGTCCAGCCAGCCGAAAATCCCTCAGATCGGTGGGCCCCAGAGGTCAAAAATTCAAAAGTCCAAAAAATGACTAAAATCAAAATCTAAGAGGCTATATCGATCGGAAATTTGGGATAGTATAGTACACGGAGGGAAAAATCCTCTAAAAATTACTTTTTGCAGGACTTGTTCTGTTAAAAAGTACGGCACTGTTCTGTAATTTTTACGGAATATTGTTTTGACTCGCAGATTACGGAACTGACTCGGAATTTTCATCGAATTTATCGCTCCGAGTAAGAATAGCTCGGTGACAAAAAAACGTTACCCTCTTTTTGTTAATGGAGGGATTTGTCGGCCTCTTGAAAAAGTGAGGGGACCCCGCTTGACAATTACCAAATGTCAATTGCTCTCAACGAAATATTAGAGATCGCCACGTGAGCTTTTGCACATTAATCAAGGCTGGTGTTGCGCCGGGAAATTAATTCCCGTCACGAGGGGTATCAACCGGGACGTCTCGATCCTTTCTGTCTCATCCCTAAAGCCTCATCTCTTGTGTTTGGCATATGTGGACTTCAATCAGCAATAATACCAGTGAGACTGCTGCTCGTTGTACCAAGAATTCATTACGTCGCAATATTCGTTACATAGCACGTACCGAAATTATGCTGTTGGGTTGAATTAAACTCGTTATTGGAAACTAATACACCGATACGTGTATCTCAATGGAAATATTTCAATGATATGGAATTCATAATTTATTCAGTCCGAATAATGTTTACATATTATTATCGGATGTTTTTTGTGGCGTACTGGATTGGAGGATTTTTGAAATTATAACAAACGTGGTTCGTTTTTCACACATTGCGAGCCGGAAGGTCAGGCTTTGTGGCCTCGTAATGACGGTATTAATTACTCGATCGAGAGGGTCCGAATTTCGAGGGACAGCCACGAAAATTGTTCTTTATCGGCTACAAGTGCTACGATAAAAATTAAAATAAGCGGAGCACGAGATAATTTTTAATTGACATTTTCATAAATCATTACTTCCCTGCAATTTCGAGATGATTTCTGCGAAAAATATTGCCACTCACCAGAAAAAAAATTATTTTAATTATTTGAGTAAATTTTGTCATGTGTATAATTATTTAGTGACTTCAATTTTTATATTAACAATTCGCCCGAGCCATTCTCGTTATTCGAGATAATAATACTCTCGCCAAATCTTCAAAGCACACGTTTATAATAATTTCTAAATAGTTCAACTACTCAACTTATCCGCATAAATCGGCGAAAACTTAGGTAATGGGGATGTATTCGCATTTTGTATGTATTTACAATTTCGGTGTGCGCGATTGCTGGGAGGGCGGTTGGCGGGAAGTTGAGGGGGAAACTTGGGAATTTGCTCATGGTCAGGGGAGCGCAATCGGCCAAATGAGACTGTGAGCTGAGTTTTCGTAAAACATAACTCAATATACCGCCCGACGCCCGTCCGACTCGGTTTTCGCTCTCGCTCCGACTCCGCTACGTCGCGACGGGGTTATCATGCTGGCTGTATACGAGCTTTTCTACGTAACGCGAGAGTTGTATTCGTGAAATGTTATGCCGAGAAGAGAATTCAGTGGTATTACGATGGTTTGGATAAAAATCCGAATGCGTAGGAACTATAATAAAAACGGACATTCTCATGACTACTGTTGTTTTTCCGATACGGGTAATGGAAGTTTACCTTGCTGGGAGTTTCCCATCGTCGAAACTCCGGTGATAATGGGGGGAGCGGCTCGAGGAACTGGGCAAATGTATTTTTTTGACCCGCTGGGAGGGCAAATATTTATCATTTTGCGGTGGAAACACATTTTTCGAACCACGGAACTCGGATTTTTGGGCATTTTTATGTGATTGTTGAGATTTTGAGTTCTCCCGTCCGGAGGGTATCCCCAGAAAAATTATTTATTTGAATAGAACGACATCCAATGCTTCCATTTTGAAAAGACGAAAATATTTCCGATTTTTATTCAGTTAATGTTTTTTTTAAGGCTAGACAATTTTGATTTGAGCTCATGAAAATGCTTTAAAATGGATCAGATTAATATTTTGGAAATTAAAAATAGTGACAAGGATTTAAACAAAGGAAAATTTGCAGAGCAAAGAATATTCTGCGCGAATCGGGTAGAAAATACCTATTACTTGTTACAAAAAATGTCTTGTAATGTTAAATATTCAAAAAAATTGTTTACACCAGATGTCAAGCTTCCTAAGACCACTCCTCGAGAAAGAATAAATTCGGTATCTGGCGGAGGGCGCAGTGGAGTATAAAGTAGAGAGGGTCAACGAAGAGGTAAACGAACGATCCGGGACTCGCGGCTCTGGTGTCCAATAGCCATATATATATCTATATACAAGTCAAGAATTTAATTTCTCCTTTTCCGTCCCGGCTTATATAAACTCAGTCTGAAATTCCCGGAGATAAAAAGTTTCCCGCTGACTCTCAGAATAAATTCCGTATATATAAGGGTGAATTTCTTTTCCTTTTATATCGTCGAATTTTTTTCACCTTCTCGGGTGATTCCTGTTGAATGAGAGGCGTAAAAGATGGAAGATTGGGGGAGACGAGGAGACGCGTTAATCGCCTCCATAGGGACTCCTTAAATCAGGGGAGTCGGTGAATTCTTTGGGTGGCTCGCAATTATCTCATTTATTTTTTTTTTTATCATTCTGCTTACCTTTTGCTTCGCGTCTTATCATCACCGAGATTATATGGATGTCAGACATCATCTGTCATCATAAGAGAGGTATCTTCTAGCCTTGGAGTAACTGCTGTGTAAATCAACAGTCCCACTGCAACAAAAGATTGAAATCTAATTTTTTTCCACTGCTTGTCTACATTTCTCTCTTATGAACCCCCCTTATTTATCTATGACGCAAAAATGTATTGAACTTCCAAAACAGGATTTGAATAATACTCATTGGCTATTGAATTTGTTAAAAACAGGATATCAGAGGTTAATTTAATTGCGCAAAATATTTTAATTCCCTCGCAATGATGTGCTCGAAACTTTATTATTTTTACAATTGAACGTGATTTTTGACGAATGAACGTAATTTTTACCAATAGGACATTCACTTCGTAGGAATATAACTCATGCCATGAATACATAAATTTTTTTAAAAATAGTTCTATTGGATTTGAAATACATTTGTGAGAAATAAAAAACTTCTATATACAGCTTCACGAATAATTTCCCTCTGTAAAAATATGTCACGGTCGAAATATAAATTGTAACTCATGTGAAAAATATGTTAAAAATAGTTTCGCGGTGGGGAAAAAAGTTTTTTCAACAAAGGCTCATTGAGAGAAAATGTATCAAGAGAACGGAGACAGCCCCCATTTTACCCGTAAAGTTTCGCCTGAGCACACGTATAACCCGTTGAAGCTTAAAAAAATTGTTTTATTTTCGTTAAAACCCCAATAGCTCGAGCGACTTGGAGCGTTAATCCAGGTAACAAAGGGTTTCCTGTCTCGCATCTAAATGGAAATCGATTTATTTTTTTTTTTCGTCCCTATCGTCGACCGATTCGACTATGACTCGGTCCAGTGCTCACTTTATAACGGACCTAAAAACCATGGGCGAAGTGTACAACTACATTTCAACGGGGAGGAAGAAATTTTTAACCAATTTAAAAACTTTCAACACTGTTTTTCAATATTCCCGGCGGAGTGGTTATTCGTGTTCAACTATTTTTTTATTGGCTGCGAGTGATTGGAATATTCGGGGATTTTAATGGGGATTCATGGGTCGAAATGAAACTGGGTAGAAGGGTTTCGATGATATGGTAGTGGAGTTAATTTTTAAATGTCCAGAAACAGACATTGGCTATTTTTTTCAGAATTTAAAAAACCCGTTGGACCCGGATTTTCAACGTTACGGATTTCAATTCAATTTGAGGTGCCTGGGAATTTCACAAAACTGTTAGAAAAGCACAAATCAAAATTCAAAACTCAAAATTACCCTAAAACTGACAAGGCTAGAGAAAAATTACGGTAAACTCAAGAAAATCTCGTAAAACCAAAGACCAAAAATTGGTCCAAAATTTTGGAAGCCTTCAGTAAAATTGATTAAATGTTTATTGACATTTTCACAAGATAATAGAAAATTGTGCCCCCCAAAATTCCTCAAAATTCTCTGACCCGTCAGACGAAAAAAACCGAAAGGGTGTGGATAATTTAAGAGGAGAAATTTGCCCCTTAAATCCCTTCGTCAATGAATAAAAAATACTTCGCCGTCTTATTTACAGGAGAACATGGCAAGCATTTTAATCCGGGCTTACTGATGTCGGCCCCCGCCGAGACCCATTATTCATCGATTTGAATAACAATATAATCGTTTTCCCCGAAAGCTCATTCATTAAACCACAAATTTCTCCTTCATCAGCCTCTCTTCGCCCGACGAGCCCGTCTGTCTCGATACCCATATAAGAGGGCTTTAATCCAAATTGAAGAATAATACCCTTCGGCTAATCCACCCATAAAGTTCACGGATAGACGCGTAAAGCGGCTCGTGCATGAAGGTCTATAGAATCCCGCGGTTAGGAATACCAGGGGAAATTTGAATATTCAAAATGAAAAGAACTGAAGCAGCTGGAAAAAGCTAAAGAGAGCTAGAAAGCCGTTTTAACGCTGATAGTGTTCGGTCAACGCTGCTCAGATTTTCCCCTTTCGCTCTCCCCCCCTCTCTCACTCTCTCTTTCTCTGCCACTCGACCTTTTCGTCCTCTTTTTTAAATCTCCATATTCCTTTAATCCACGTTATATGCATAGGCTACGTGGCGTTAAAGTTTTTCCTCTTATTCCGTCGCGCTAATTTTTGCTCTTGTGGGACAAAAGGATTTTCCGCGGCAGGTGTAATTGTATTGCTTTAACGACTTTATTATGTGAGCTATGTATGAGCGCTGGGCAAGGAGAGAATATAAAAATAAAAATTTTTATACGAACCCAGTAAAAGCAGACCGATAAAACGTCAATACTTGATTTATGAGAACCTAATTTTTTGTAATACAACTATTTTTTAACGATTTGTCAATTTTGGTTTTGTTACATTATAAGTTTTTGAAATTTTCATATCTACCAACAACAATAAATCACCTAAAAAAACCTCGAATAGTGTTTATTCAATTCCAAAAAAATTTGAGAAAATTGATTTGCTCTGCATAAATCTTTTTTTTTTCCCGAATAGTATATTTCGTAACAAGTGAAAAAAAAAATGGTTTTTGGCGAGTGGGAGGTTTATGTCACGAGCCGAAGACGAGTGATAGAATCTCACGAGTCAAAAACCACTTTTTTCACGAGTTACGAATATCATTTTTCATTTCACTGTGTCGAAAAGTACTTTTTCAGCACGCTGTGTCGAAAAAGTAACTTCTCACTCACTCTCCGCTTTGCGTCGTACTTTTTCGTACTCGTGGGATCGTATCCCTCGCCTTCAGCTCGTGACATAAACCTCCCACTCGCCAAAAAGCATTTTTTTTCACTTGTTACGAAATATACTATTCAGTCACTCTCCGTTTCGCATCGAGTGACTGAAAAGTGATAATTGCGACACAGCGTGATGAAAATAAATTTCATATTCTGTTCGTGTATAAGGACTCGAAAAATCCCTCAATTCCGATAAATCCACTGGAAAGCAAAGAGCGGAAAAAACATCCAACTTCGAACACTAGTTTTTCTAGACGAGTTACTAATAAAAAATGCAATTCAACAGCTACGACAGGTATATCTGCTACACCGGCAGTGTAACCGTCTCTCTGTTGGTCCGCAAATTATGCAAGTATAGGGTAGTGGCCCGGAACTTTACTCCTGCGTAACAGTTAGGCGGACTTAGTTACGTAGAAGGGTGAGAGCGCTGGTTGAGGACACGGTTATAGTTGCATTGTTATTGCGACCAGTTCTCTTTATGCAGGTGGGCGACAGAGAGCCCCAGCCTCTCGTCCATCCACTCGCTCATACGCAGAGGCTGGGGCTGTTGAAGGTGTGGGCGAATGAGAGGGACGACGAGAGGGGCACAGCCGAGTGTTGAGATGGAGTGGGACAATTTTTGAACGGTGGGTGGGGGTGGATAGTTTGGCGTGCCTAGTTTCAGCCACCGAGTTACCAACTTATTCCTCCGCTGAGGGATGCTATGTCGGTACGAACACTCGAGCCAAACCCCTGTGACCTCAAGATAAATTGTTTCCACGTGTTGGGTGTGTTAAAATCGGTTTTTACCCCTGTGTAACATATTACGGGGGGGGGGGGGGGGGGGGGAAAACCAATGTTCTTGGATCAATTAAATGCCTCAATGTACGATGGGAAAACGGGGGAGAGAATTTCGGAAATTCAACGGGGTTGCAGTGTTTACTTTTGAACCAGTCGATTTTTCAATTTTGCAATTTTAATTGGAATTCATTAAGAATTTTCCAGTTTTTTATATGAAACGTTTGCGTCATTGAGCCAACAAAAAAGTGACACCAACTTGTTTATAAATATTTAACAAATTAACTTTGAAGACGCGTTTTGGATAAACAGTCATAGAAAAATAGAAAAATTTAAAGAAGACGATTTTTTTTATTTGTAGCGCTTTCGGTCGTTCCTATTCTGAATTATTATTAATAGTTAACTCAGGCTTTGAGCTATTGAATTAGGTTCTGGCACACAGAACAGACATGAAAAGAGTGTCTAAATTACGTTCTTGGTGCTTCGTGTACCGTATATTATGATACGGAATGGGGGAATCTTTTTTGCCCCGTAAAGGAGAAGGAAAGAAGGGGAGGAAAGCCTTAAGTAATATTTCGCGAATTAAGCGCCGAACGATTGCTCGAATGATGCATATAGACAAAGGCTTCCACACGGCGAACTTCATTACAACATTTCTGAGGGGAGCATCAGATATGACTGATCTTTCCGTGAGTAACAAACATTATTACGAATGGTGCAGGCGGAGAAGAGAGGAAGAACAGAGTCCTCGCACTTGACTCGTCTTATATTACGACCCAAGACGTATATCACACATAGTGGCATCTTCGGGTTAACGAGATTCGTATACACGTCGTTTGATGTCGCGGAAATCTGGATTTTACCCGGGTTTGAGGTACTCCCTTATAGAGAGTGTGCAGGTGAAAGGAAGTGGCTCTGGTATTTCCATTCTCTCGGCAAATGCAATATACTACGGGCCACTCGAGTAATAATCCACAACGAAATTGTTTTTCATGTCTGACGATGCAAGAGGGCACTGGTTTTATCATCAAATTATTCCACGATAAATGAGAAAATAATTTTTAACTTACGAATTATTCAAGTTTTTTCGGGTGATTTTTTCGATTTTAGTTTCTCTACGAGAGCTCTCACTCGTAATGCACTTATTTGTAATTTGCATTTCACCGCAAGGCTCAATTTCCTTTCTTGCATAAAATCCACTTGTGAAATTTCAGCGTCATGGGAATGGCTGCACTCGTGTGGGTACTGTATACCAGAATGTTAGATGAATGGGTTGCTACGGTTTTAGAGCGTTGATAAGGTTTCGCTGGATTTGGTTGATGCTTCTTGTAAGCCGGTAATCTTCGGTGAGTAACAAAACACAGCCGGTACCCTCTGGGGTGATATTCAAGTTGGTACTTTGGTACTTCCTTGAACTCTGAGGGAACCATTTGTGTCACCATGATTTGCGGGAGTTGAGTCGCTGGTAAAAACAGCGCAGACTGGGTTTTTAGGAGTCTATAATTTGACGAGATTGAAATTCGTCAGTGGAGTTATTCCGAATTCTTATTTTATGACAATTACTTCCTCATCCGGTACTGTCGTAAAATAATGATAGATACATATGAAAAAAAATATCATCTCAACTCGCGTGATTACAATTAAATTTTTTCACTTTTCTGGGAAAATATTAACATACAACCCTTCATTAATTTTTAATTCTTTCATGCCAGATTTTTTTCGGTTCAAATATTACTCACTCTCTCCTGGAGTGCTCCCAGACGGCCACCCAGCCGAGTAGTGACCGAGTAGTTTTTCGGTGCAGCCTACAGGCCCCGTAAGTCTGATCCTCGGTCGTAAGTAGAATCGCGAAAAAATTCTGCATAAAAAATAGTAGGGCAAAAATTCTGTTAAAAAAATGAGACAAACTATTCAGCATTTTATAAATAATAAATAAATGTCATACTTACTAGAATGATATTCTCAATTCAACGAGGAAAATTTACGCAGAGCAAAAAAAAGCAAATATGAGGGTATACATAAAGACGCGGGATTATCCGAGTCATTGCTTAGCGAATTCAGTAGTTTCCTCCGGTTGAGCGCCATTTTATATACACAGACTCCCCCGGCAGCATATTCGATGCAATCGAGATACACTGAATTCACCGAAAGGATTAACCTGGGTTTCACGAAGAATATGTATGGGAGAGTCAAAACCTCTTGGTATTCGTTCATCGGAGGGTAAACATTTTACATAATCCATGGGGGAAAATACTTTTGAACATAAAACTTTTTCCACTGCATCCGGAATTCCGAATGGCGTATGAGACTGAATATCCGAATGCCTCAGTCGATCTGGAATAAAGCAGAAAATGTTATTTAATTTCATGAACAAAGAGTACGAGTAGAGTTGTAATGCATGAGCAATTTCAACTGAGTAGCGCCAAAGTAGTTTGAAATATTGCAATTACATCCAATTTCAATCTGTATCTGCGTGATTTGTATTCCTTTGTGTACAACTGATTGAGAACATTTTTCTATTGCGAAAATTTATGATTAAATTACATGGATACGTCTGCATTCATCCCGAGAAGTTTGCAATCTTCGAGGATACTCGACGTATTTTCGCAGTAATTTATCGGTCTAATTATAAATAAATAAAATTTTGCAATATACTTAAGGCATTAAAATGGCTCCATCTGCTGTTGGATACGTCAAAAAATTATTTCTACAATTGCAGGAATTTTGACCACACCATTTTCGACATTGCGAAAATACCTTAATTAATTTGATGAATCGAGGAATATTTTTTCATGATTGAAAGTTAGACTACTATCGAATATCATACTGTTATTGATATAACCTTGTGAATATAATTTATTACGCAGAAGCTGCATACCGAATGCTACATGAAAATTTCGATGCTCGACAATTTTGATTCATCCTTAATAACGAAAAATTATGAAATTCAATTCACAAAGAACGAGCAATTATTATTTAATTAATTGTCAATTCGAGCGGATTTCTGTGCGTTTTGTATCGATTCGTGTACCGCTGCTTGACAACATTTTATTATGATGAATATTAATAATTAAATGCGTGATATATGCTCGAGTGAATATAATTAAATTCACTTGTTAATCGAATTAAATTCTTCGTAGATTGAAAATACCATCACATGGAAACAATGAAAATGGCAGCGAGAGATTTTCAATCTTTGAATTATTTCTTTTGATATCAACAATAATAATAAGTAGCCTAATTCCATTAACAGAGAGCTTGGATACAGCTATAATTTCCGGATGATTTTATCGAAATTGCAAGAAAGTAATTAGAAAAATCTGGCTCGCATCCAATGCTAATCGATTCTTTCGTGATCCTCATCTCTTCATTTACAATTAGTGGAGACCATTTCGGAAGTAGAGAAATTCATAATCCAATTGCGCAGATGCTTCAATTTCAATTACCCCAAAATATGTCAATAATTGGATTGATCAGCGAATATAAATACCCATTGAAGATCACACATTAATAAAACACTGCCAAAATTATAATTCTCACGATTCGCCCACTAAAAAACTTCAGACAAATGTTCAATTTTGATTAATGCCCAGCTGTTAAGTGGTCAATTCTTTTACTGTCAATCTTCAATAAAAAAAAATTACTTAATTCAATTAAAAAAGCTTAAAAGTCATAATTTATAGAGCACTCCATCGGAATTGGAATTTGCATCAAATTCATTTCGCATTAATTGAAAACACTTTGTGAATGCAAGCACTCAACAAATATTTTCAAATATCCTGTCATCAAACACGTGATTAATTTAATGAACCAAAGAATGTAAATTCCTGATTCATTAAAACTAATACATCCATTCCAAAACCCTTCCGGAACCGACAATTTCCATAATTCGCCGAATAAACAAGCTTCATGTAAATTAATTGCTGATATCGGCCTATTAATCACGTTTCAAGGGGGCTTAGACGCGCGAAAATCGGAAAAACCGGAAAATTTCCTTGAATTATTATCGATCATGTAATAATAATCATGGGTGTTTGTTACAATGGCCCATTTTACTCCACACAGAGCCTCTGCATGGCACACATTGTGCCCATGAATTTCGTTGGTGCGGGTATTTGTTGATGCCCGGTGTAAGGGGGAAGGGGTCTGTGACGAGGAATAATGCAAATAATTGCAAGAGAGGGTTGGGCCGGTGTGCCATTGCTATTAGTATGGCAATCATCGTTGCTATCGATCCTCCACACTTACACATTCAATTTCAATCCTCCTTCACATCCCAATTCCCATGAAATCCATTGGCGAGCGAGTGTGAGTGTTTGCTAGGGTCCACTGTGTACGCCTGAATCCTCAATTCTCTTTAAAGATGATTCCATTCAATTTTGAATTCAAGGGTAAGTCTGATTTATCGACTGTCCGTTCTATTCTGTTGAATTAATGGCGAGATTAATAGCACCTAAATTGGAGCATAAATTCGTGGGGTTTGTGGCATCTGGGATATCGAAAAAGGAACGGCAATTACTGGGAGATTCTTATTTTTGGAGTGATTGGTAGCATCAATTGCCACGATTGTTTACATCTGGGAGAATATTTTATCATTCCTTTCTCGTTCCTTTACAAAATTTTAAAAAAATACAATTGAATTACGGGGATTTTTACGGAGTCAACGATTACAGTTGAACTAATGAAACTCTCGATTGGAGCGTGGACAGTCTCAGGTTGACATTCCGCGAGTCACGTTTTTTTAAATTGAAATTGTCAATTTTTTCACTGCTCGTACTGTCGCATTCTTGTCTTAATTTGATTATAGAATCAATCCGATCAATTCTATCTGGTCTCCGATTTTTCTCGTCTTGTCTCCTTTCGTTTCTAATAAAGTAATGACTAGGAAGTGTCCCCGCAGAGTATCTTAAATTTAGACGTCACTTTAACTTGATTCTGAACTCTTTAAATGCAAAGACTTTTTGCATCCCTCCATTATTTTGAAATAACAGCTTTGAGTAATGTGTATATAGTGTACCGAGGTTGGTTATTCGGAGGATAATCTTCAAGCGAATGGCTCTCCCTCCCTTTCCCAGTTTCAGCCTTTCTAATACGATTTAACCGTAAGAAATATGTGCGACGTGCAGGCGGTTGGAAAAGATATTGGTGAATTACTACTCGCAGTAGCAAACAGCACCGAGAGCACCCACGAATCAAGGAGACCCGCTGGAATTTCTTGGGGGGGTTGATGGTAAACTACAGACACATAGGGTTGTATGAGCTCATAGAGCAAAAGGGGAGACAGAGGGAGGCTGGCTTGACGCGAGAGTCGTTGCAATTAACACGAACGTTTAATTAAGCATCCCCCTACGTGCTCGTAGACGATGTTATTCTCACATACCTGGGTGATACTGCACCCTTTCACCTTGATATATAACCGGTACTAACAATTATTCGTGCCACGTTCCCATGGGTTACTACATGACTCGGGAAGTCTATCTTTAGGGGTTTTAATTGGTGGGGTTTTTTGGAGGGGGGGGGGGGGACCATTAATTTCGCCAATTTCAGTTCGAAAGTGACATTTCTCATTTTTAATTTCAACTTTTGAGGTTTATTATAGAAACTAGGGCTTTTCGGTCACAGTTAATTCACGGATTTTGGGGCACTTGTTACGAATAATGAGATTCATTGAAGCCAATAAAATACGAAAATGTATTGCGCAAAAAAAGTTATTTACAGGTGGAACGATTTTTCTCCTCGATTCAGGTGGAAAAATTTACTCATGGCAAATAAAAAATTTTGATTTGAAATCAATTAATTGTTAAAAATGATTAATTAGACAGATTACTATCTAAGAATGTTTTATATATTTTTGAGTAGAGATAATAGAGAAATTTAACAAACAATCGGTACCCTTAATTTTTATAATTGCAAAGTTCTCACGCAGAGACGAAAAAATATTTTTAAAAATGTAGTTAAAAAAAATACGAATTGTTGCAGGCGGGAGGATATATGTCTTTTATCCTCCACAGGGACTTTTTGTCCACTTCTATTGGCAAACAATAATCAAAACCGATAATGAAAAAAAATCATTCTCCATTCACCCTATATTTGAGAACAATATTGACACGTAAGATAAAAAGAATTTCAATTATGTTAGCTCTGGGACGCTGTACTCCATTGACTATGGGAGTTGATACAAACAAAACCATGAGAGTCGGGGGGAAGGGTGGGGCGGTCAATTATTGGCGGCCGAGAACTGGATAGCGTACGGCAGCGGGTTCTCCCCCTGTGCGAAACAACTATTGAATATTGGATATTCAGTACCTCTCGCAGTAACTCGAATACTCGAACGCTGGTCAAAGGGTTTTTCCAGAGTTACAAAATTAACTATCGATGATAATCTAGTAAAGCAACTCGACCCAGCATACGTGTGAACTACTTCCACTTCACGATCAATCGGTTCCATCCAATCTCCGAGTGTAACAGCTGCATTTCAGATTCCATGTGGTGAGCATGACTCAATGTTTTATTGGTTAGATTGTACTGCTGGTAAATTTCAGTGGACAAGCAAATTCATAAAGCGGACAGGAGTCCCATTGATTAAATTTCCACCCTCTTTGGATATTATAATGATGAGTTTAATTTTCATGAATTTGAGGTAGAAATTAATTTAAGGCATTAAATCCACCGTCTGCTAATGGAATAGCTATTAATTTAATTTTAATCATTTTTTTTAGGAATATAATGTCTTCATAATTCTCTACACGTGAAGAAACATTGCATTTTTTTTTAATCCTAAAATCGTCTGTACACGGAGAAAAATATTCAAGAAAAATTACGGAACAAGTCACGTAAGGTACGAGCCAAGATCCTCTCCAGGAATTTTTGTACGACTTAAGGAGAATAAGTCCGTCGCCTAACGGAAAACACACGAAAAAGTTACGTAATTTTTTTGGAAATTAAACTCCAGCAGTAAAATCTACGATAAATTTCAATACTTATTACGGATCAAAAAATAAAAATTACGGAACAGAACGTAATTTTTCTTGAATGAACTTGAATTGAACTTGATTTTTTTTATTAAACGAAAAGATATATATGGAGTACTTTTATACTCACGTATGCAATTTTTTAAATAGCGAATTCGAATTTGGAATTAGTTAATTATACTAAAAGAATGCGAAAGTATTGGGACTACAAATGTTTCACTCAATCAAAATATTTTCCCCGAGCAAACTCCGGATTCACACCCGAATCGAATACGTAGAACGAGCCCCGTACAGGACGAGCTCATCGCAATCGATTCGTCTCGCGTAATCGGTCGGTAAATTTCCTCTACACGGTGGGAAAAGAAAGACCGTAGGAGTCAGCCGAAGGCGGCAAACAGAGAGAAAAGATGGCTCCGCGTATAAATTTTCCCCCTGTTCTCGCCCGTTTTCATTGTATTTCCAGATAAATCTATCGCTCGTAAATAAGATTGTTGTGCGAGAGTGCAAGACTCCGGCTTCACCTCTCCACGTGTGCAAAAAGCCTCACATTGTTTCATCATTGTCCGTATTACCGCGCATAAATATTGGCAAATAGCGCCTCTCACCGGCTGCATATTCCTTTTCATAATCTTTCGGCTTGCCCAGCCAGTTGGGATATCAATCTGTACAGCAATAAGCGACGATAAGCTGTATTTATGCGCATCATGGGAGCCCTACGATTTTCGGGCCGGCGGAAATTTATGATCCAGCCAAAATCACATCTCCCAAATTCCATCGAAATGTCCAGCGGAAAAAAAAACGAAAACATGAAAACCAGAAAAAAAAACGTAAAATGTGGAGGGGATAACGATCAGCAATGGATCTCCCTATTTTACTGGTGAACTCGGATGGCTTCGGAAGCACCAGTAGAACAGCTGAAAATACATCCCTCCACAGTGTGAAAATTGGCCCCTGGCTCCTGGCTCGACAAACCATCGCTTGCAATTTAGTTTCACTCGTTCGCAATTTCTCTTTCTCTCCCAGCTTGAGTTGCCCCTCATTGGTACGTGTGAGAATACGACGGAGAAATGCGGTTGCGTCGATACTGTTAACGATGTTAGAGCAAAGCTTCTCGTTTGCCCTTAGTCCAGCTAGTGGACACTACGTGTGTGAGTATCCAGTGTTTGCTGCTGTTTCTGCTAGTTGTGTGTACATTCGCCGACGACAGCAGAATATCCAGCCGTCCCTATCTCGGTTCAAAGGTTAGAGTCGAAGTGGGCCAGCTGTTATGAGCGAGAAAGGTGGATTTTTGCCGTCGTAGGCGGAAGTAACAGGTGTCAATATCGAGGAGATATGACTTCGGGCGGTGGGTTTAGGGAGAAATACCCTCTCGCCCCCAAGTAATTCCTGATTTTTTGGATTTTTTTTTAGAAAGGGCAGGAAACTCAGTTTTTCTGGGATTCTTGGGACTGTTTAATGAAAGGCATTCTGGAAATTGTTGGATGGGATGTGGAATAGGTCGGATAGGATCCAGGATTATTCTCAATATAAAATTTACAAGAAATTTTTACTAAAAAAAATGGAGAGTCCAGACCGGGATTTGAACCCGGTATTCTCTGGGTTTTAACGTCAATTTCCTGGCCGATGACAACATTAAATAATCGTCAGCCTTGAAAAACTCATTTTGAGGTGCTTTTCAAATTGTCCAGTTAAGAAGTCCCAGTGGCTCATGCTAGGATTTAGAATTTTTTCCTCACAATTGAGTTGGGAAGCTTGAAGATTAGGACTATTTGAGTAAACACGGCAGGCTTGAGGAAACTTCTATTTTACATTCCTCATCCAAAAGATTCATTACACGTAACGACGCTCGTTTGCTCATCGGCCCAAGCGTACATGCCGACATCTGGGCTTCGCAGGGACACAGTTATACTGATGCTGAAGGATGGATCCCGTGAATTCTGGCTGGACTAAGTCCGTGAGGTGGACCGTTAGGATCTTATAATGCGACCGTGTGTCAGGATCAAGCTTGTATCCATAACGCATTCAGATATCTCCGCGTATCTGAATGAAGAATCGATCTGGATTACCGGATTTAGCATGCCGAATTCGTGATAGGATAAAGCTATTCCGTCCCTGTTCACCTAACTCACCCCCTTTCACCCAGTGGTCAACATCAGATCTAGTTGCTGGTAATGCCGCAAGAGTACATCCTATCTGGAAAACGATCGGACCTTTGGTCCTGCTATTTTCAAATCCTATAACCACTGTTCAATATAGTTATCCGAATCAGTGCAGCACATTGAACTCAATATCGTGCTCGAAACGTTCTCTCGGAGGTTCCAGATACTGAATTCGTTCGGGCGTTTCGATAATTGAGGACGAGATTTTTTCTGACGGAACTTGCTCAGAGAAATTTTAGTTTTGTTTTTCCAAAATGAATTCTCAACAGTTGCCGCGCAATTTTTCCCCAAGAATTCAATTTTCTGGATCGCAATGGCCGTCGACTGATCAAAATTAGACATTCAATTTTTTTAATAAAAAAATTAGCCCAATGAAAAGCCTCAATTATTTTTCTTTCGTTAGGATATTAAAAATCTTTGTTTTTTATAACCTAAATGTTAAGCAAGTGGTTAAATAAATAAATGAACTTGATAAATGTGCCTGCTCTCTCATTATTTGCATATAAACAGTAGAAACTTTAGTTTATATTGAAAAAATAACAGAAAAGTTTTTTTTTGAGGTGAGTCGCTCATTCAAGGAGTAGAAAGTAGAAGAGCTTGTTTCATATTTATCCTCAGCAATTCTTTACTCAAGAGGAGAATTTGATGGAATTGTCCACATATGCTCTCAAACATTCTTGAGGAAGTGTATCGGAGGACGGAGGAGGATCGTGAAAGTTGGAAAAATAAAATTGTGAATTTAAATGCAAATGTAGTACAAATCTCATATCTCATATGTATTCTGAAGATATGTGGGAGAGGAGGATGACGATGTATATAGAGATTGAAAGAGATAAAATGTGTTATTGGTACATGCACTTCCTCTCGTCATTTCAGCGCTCGTCCACGCGAGGACAGCAGAGACTGAGGTATTCCGGCAATGATACCCCTGAGTTGCAAATAATTTCACTCGAGGCATCTTCAAAGTCTACACTTGAATTTCTTGAAAATAAAATAATTGACATTTTCGTTCCTGAATAAAAATTTTTACGTTTAGATGATTAAAGGCCTAAACCTATACCGTCACATCCTGTGAATGAACGAAATGAATAAAATTGGAGGTATGGTCATTTTATCGTAAAATGTAATGATAAATTGTCCGGTTCAAATAGTAATTTCGACAAATATTTTACCCCTGACTGTAACATAATTTCTCCAAAAGAATAAGTGCCTTAACTTGTAAATCCGATCAACTTCTCCCATTATCAGATGTATCTAAAGCGGAGCCCTCCAGTGGATTGAATCCTTCGTTACTGAGTTAAACCCAGATAGAGCAGTAAGCCAGAGTTTTTGTCGAATTTCCAAGAGAGTAAGGCCAGGAAATTGATTCTCCAGGTCTAAGACTCCCCCAGATATCCCCACCGAGTGCCTCTTTTTTTTTTTCGCAGACTCCCATCCAAGTGGAGTGAGTCCAGGCGAAATTCTTATTCAAACCTCATCGTGAGTCTTTAGTGCCGCTTCTCACGTATACACTATTTTCTTACCAAATTTAGATTCAGCGAATTTGTGTTACAGACCCCAACAAATGCAGTTTGAAGGCAGCCTGAAAATAAGATGAAGCCTGGGCTCTTGGCGTCCGTCTCACCCAGCGCCTCATTTTCATCGGTATAACTTTGGGCTCAACACAGGGTATCACCCCCACCTGCTCCTCACCCCGGATGGAATGAACGAGAGAGTGCACATTCCCCAAGCGCCACGAGTTTTCAGACCACCAGTATAAAACAGAAACAATTGCTTTTTACGAGGTATACGCGGTTAGAATATGCAGGGTGCTTTTGCATTTTGTTTACTCTTCTGCATAAAACACCAAGAAATCATGTTTCTGTTTGCAATTTTTTTTCTCCACTCCTTGAGATCTCCTCAAGGATCGTTTAAAGATATTTTCAATTATACTGGTAAATTTTGGTCCGAGGGGCTTAGGTAAGGGCAGTGTACTGGCTCCATCTAGTGTACCCAGAGCAATCTCCAAGAAGCCCTCCTGATAGAATACGAAAAGGAAGAAGTTGTAATCCTCTTACTGCTGGTCCTCCTTCTCCCTTTGACGTACGTACGATTAACCCATCGTTTGGGTAAAGTGGTTCAACTACTGAACTGGGTATTTTCACGAAAATTTCGGACCTCCGCTGTTTCAAGAGGTGAATTTTTTTCAGCGAATTATCAATGCAGCGGTGGTGAGGTGAGGTTGAGGAGATTTCGTTTGAGAGGTACGAGATGCTTGTTCCGTGGCAAAGGACTGCATTCAACTTATGAAACACTTATCACTTATAATACCCCGAAAGTATCTGCTGAATTTCAACAGCTGAAGAGTATTCAGAGAACAATTTTCTCAACTCTGATTGTGGTCGCTGCATGACTGAACAACAACCTTGCGATCAAATTTCTTTCCAATCAATCTCTTCATCGTCACATGTTTGAGCTTTGCACTTTCTTCCGAATCTTAACTCGCCCTTAAGCCGCCAATTCCCGGATTGAGTTGAATTGTCAAAAATTGTTTCTCATCCCCTTCATATGAGAATATAATCAGAGCACCACCATCAGAATTGCAAATGGCAAGCCTCCCAATAACAACTTCCCACCATCATATTCCCCATTCGTATAAATACTTACGAACAATTCCAATATTCCCCAAAACGAACAAACACTCGAAACTATTCGAAACAAGCCGTATCTGTAGATGGCGCCTCCGTAATGAACCCCCCCCCCCTCTCAGTAAGAAACCCAGCATTAGAGTTGTAAGACACTTGCTGCTCTACGATAAGCAGTTAATCCATTACCGGTTAATTGAAGTGAATGTAGAATGCCAGAATCTCTCGAGGCCAACTCCCCCAGTACGTAGCTTTTTCAACACATGCAGTTTGTGTAAATACATACCCACTCAGGATCCACGCGCTGTTGATAATAGAAAGAGGCGAGAGGAATGGTAGGTGCTCTAGGGAAGTAGATAGAATGGCAAATGCGCGAGCTCACTGGTTAATTTATAAAACAAAGGGTAACTGTAATCGGTATCAAGGGTGGGTGTGAAAAGTACTGGGGGGGGGGGGGCTGCGGGGGTAGTCTGAGACTGCGGTGTTGCCGTTGTCTGCCAATTAAAACTTGTAAACTATATGCAACTGTCTCCCTTCAATGGAGCACCCTGTCCTAGCACTCGTTGACACTCGACTCCTCTGATCATTGTCACCCTTTAATTCCAATCCCTCAATGCACCCGCCGTCATCAGTTGTCCCAGTTCGACGAGTTAAATTGAAATTACCGATGTCTCTATTTACAACAGTTGTTACTCCACAATACCCACATGGGATTAATGCGTTGAGAGGTAATTCTTTAGGAGTTTATTGCATACCCGACTCTATACTTACTCCTTCACAGACCTCAACTCTGAGCAATTTCGTTGCTGGTATCAGCGAAGCCGTTACGTAATAAAGGCAGCTCTCGGCACTAGCTCTTTCTCTTTCTATCTCTCTCTCTCTCCCCACTGACTCTCCGACTCTCTCCTCTTCGCCAGCCTTTATAAGCTACTTTAATCTATCGTGCACGCGAATACGAAATGAGCATATAAATTTATACGAGCCATTTCTACGGAGGTAGGAGAATACATACCCGCCTACCCACCTCCCTCGATCATAACCTCTCCTAGTCTCCGAGTCATGTAGACTGGAGGGAAGAGGTTGTACACTTGCATCGTACCTTTTCTGTTGACTTTTCGGATCTTTCGATGCATTATTCCTCCAAGTGTTGATGGGTGACAAGGAGAGCTTAGCACGTCTCAGAATGTCTGTTAAACAGATTTTATCGGGTTGAGGAGGCAATTGAAATTCATTGGTTAGATTATATAGTTCACTGGGAGATCTTAGTTTGTTCTTTTAGGGGGGGGGGGGGATTACTTGGCGAGGGGTTATTATTGGTTTTCGGGAGATTGATGGATATTTGGGTGGCATTCGCAAACAAGTGGAAGAGATTTGGACAGACGTTTGATGGGATGGTAGCAGGACATCCAGAGGCAGACGAGTAACAGCCAAGAAATGGGATTCCGCGTTTGGGAATCTGAGATAAGTACAACAGTCAAACTGTCAAATCGCGAGCATTGGTAACATCTGGAGGTAAATAATAATACGAGATCCTCGAGGGAGGAAGAATCAGGATCGTCCATCATTCTCCAGCCGTATTCCTTTCTGATTAGTATTGCTTCCGACAATTGCGCAATCAGGTGCAACGAACGTTCATAAAGAACATGAGTTCATCCATCTCGACCAATTCAATCTGGCTAGACCTAACAAAACATAATGAACTCTAACACTCAGGTGTCTTGTACGATGATACTTTATACGGCTTGGCGGATCTCTCAGATGTAATCTACCGGAAAATGAGTGCAATAACGAGGGTAATATTAAAAATGCAGGTCTTACTGTCTAAATTATGAAACAGAAACTGAGTAAAAAATCGTAAATTATGATTTCAATAGCATAATCTGTGTTTTCAAATTGGGTTTTTCGCGAGTAAATTTCTCGGTCTGAATCGCGAGAAGTTCCACTTCTGTAGTGTAGACCAGGCGTACTTAGTTTTTTCGTGACGATTTTTCAATTCATTCCCCGCTGAAGAAGTTTAAATTTAAAAAGGAAGAAAAACCGGCCCAATTGCCAGCAGAGGTAGTTAGAGTACCGAATGTGAAATCATTTCATTTCATTTCTCCCAGATGACTGTGAATTAACGCGGAAGAATCATTCCTCTGTGCATTCACTTAGATGACATAATATAACGGCAAACGAGAGGACGCAATATTAAACGTTCCCCTGCAGACTGTGACAAAGAGACTCTTAATAAAACTCAATTCTCAGCTTAGCTTTTCTTCTATACCGCTATCTAGCCGCGAAATAAAGGGGGAAAACCTGAAAAAATATATATATAGAGCATGTATATAGAATTCAAGGGGTGGTAGAGTCAAGGAGAATCGAGGAATGAGAGAAACCTGACTTTCGTTAATCTCTCCACGGAGGAGCCCTTCGTTCCGGCAATCCGTCGGCCGCAGGAAGCAATTCGTAGTTTTCCAATCAGACGATAGGAGCCAGCCCATAGATAGAGGCAAAGAGAGACAGAGGATCGCGTTCATTTTCCCGGGCTGTACGCGACTCGCATTATATATCCGGAAAACCGGAAACGGTCGATCAGACCGCGGTGTGCCGAGGACGATATTCTATCTCTTCTACCTCTTGCCCCGCGCACTCCTTCCTTCCTTTCTCTACCTTTCGTCTTCCTGGGCTATTTCCCTCATGCCTCTGTTCTTGGATTTTTTTTTTCATCCCCCCCATGGTTTATAGGAGAAGAATCTCGAGATATCGTACCTATTGTTCGCTTAATCGAGAAAATCAGAGGTGCTTTGCAGCACCTCTGTTACATTCTCTCGGCACCTCACCGCTAAACACTTCCTGTAATTATTACGTTTTTTTAAATTGTCAAATGTACAATTTCGGCTAAAAATTCGATGCATTAGTTTTCGTTGCACTCCAAATTGAGAAAATTTTTATGAAAAACTGGGGTTTAAACTATTGTAAATAATATTGTAATAGAAAAATATATTTTATCGATTTATTGGTAATTTAATCAGAAATTAAATGAATAATGTAAATTTTTACTCAATGAAGTAAATAAAAAATTGTCAAAAAAATATAAGAAGGTTAATTTAATTTCGAATTTTTAGAAAATTATTTTCAAAATACTGAGCATCAAATTGCTGAATTGTATTTCTTAAAATTATTGATATCCTCGAGGAATGAAATGATATTTAATTTTTCTCTTCATATCCACAAGTCTGATTGAATCTCGGGTTCTTCCATTGACTTGACAATTCTCTGAGTAGACCGTGCGCATCCCTCAGTGTGTAATAATGTCTAGTGTAGGAAATTGTTCAGTTACTGAGCACTCGATCGCCTGTGTAATGTAATATGCACTGGGTCCAGTAAATTCCATCTCGCGTGTAATCCCAAGTGCGTTTACCGTCTGTATCTCTAAGTACGTTTCTCACTATTCTCGGGTAGTACGGCATGGAATTCATCACAGCCAGAGTCTGCGGCCGGTGAAAACGTTGTACGTTGAATATTCAGATATTCATACTATCGAGGATGCAGTGGGTGCATCCTCGCAAAGGAATTCAAAATGCGAGCACAATGACTTAGTGCGATTGCTCTTTGAACCGTATTCAACTGCATACTGATTCATTGAAATATTTTCGCGGAGTGGACTGAGTGAGTGGTGGATGATAATTCGGAAGAGATAACGAGATTCTTTTGGTAATCATTTATCAATGGGAGTAATCTCCAATTAATTTCCGCGAAAAAAAAAGACAAATTTTTTATTTCGGAAAAGTTTTGATCTAAAATTCGCCAAAATTCTGAATTAAATTCGCAAAGTCTCAATGGGAGTCCATTGAAAGCTTCCAAGGATCAAATTTAGATTGCGGAATACTTGAATATTCTCGAAGCCACTATATGTCCCCATTAAAGCTGCAATTACTTCTAATTTCTAGTTCACCCAGACAAATTGCATTTCTAGTCTCCATTCGAGTCTTCCCTGATAATAAAAATAAATTAAAAAAACGTAGATCTCTTATCTTGGTAAATCGACCACTTAGTTCTTTATAAATTAGCCAATAAACTTCATTAATGCCCAACCGTACATCCTTCCAGCTTTCCGGCTGCATCCTCTGCCTGTTGTTCTCAAGTCTCTCCTTGAATTTTATACAAGCTCTATATTTCAAGACTCTTGTTGAGGCTTCATTATAGCGAGTGCTAATTTCCCAGATAAAATAAGAATTGCTCTTTTTCCCCCGCATTCTCCCATTGTCTCGCGATAAACAGTTGCCATTAATTTCGGTTTCATTGCCATCTCAAAAGTCATTCAACTTACGATGACACTTTTACGAAACTTTTCCCATACATTTTTAATATCAATTATAATGCAAGCTACGTCGGTTATTTATTACTCACCGAGATAAAAACGACGTATCTACCACACGTTTGTGGAAGTCATTCACAACGTCATGCTCACCCTCGTAAATGGTAATCAGAGTCCATTCAACGACACTTTACTACACCGAACGAATTTTCATGGGAAGGATAATCGAGCGGGGAGAAAATGCCAGCGGTGAGCTAGAAGAGTTTTCATTGTTTTCTCGTAGAAAAAGAACCGTTGAAAAAAACCATGTTTAATAAGCATTATTAGAATTAATAAAATTTATTTGTCTCCTCTGCGCTTTGAATGATTTAGATATTTTCTTTTGTTAATGAAAAAATATTAATTCACGCGACAGAGTGGGAACATTGTCCGTAGTTTTTTTTTCATCAGAAGTTGGCTCCCCTCGCTCTAGGGAATTCCATTCGCAATGCCTCATCAGTCTTGCTCTGTCTCAGGAGACATTTAAATTGACCGCGCTACTTCAGCTCGCGACTGGCTAAAAATAAGGTCGAGAAATCCAAATCTCCCGAAGATATTGAAACGTTCGAATTTTATAGGGAATTAACGATTTGAGTTTATAGTTCATAAAATCCTTATGATCCTAATGATTTAAATAACAATTTCAAATAATGATTCTCTAATAAAAGTCGCGAATATTTCATTATGAAAGGGAACACCTTGTGTTGGCAAAACTTTCCGTATAAATAATGAAACTCCAAGATTCCCCTTTATTTCATTTCTCCTCGAATGCTCTTACTCCCATTACGAATGAAGAGAAAAAAAAAGAGGCAACCAACAAAATCGAATGAACATTTTTCAGTGGAAAGTACTCTTTAAAACAACAACTGTGACCTTCCACAGGGAATAAAAACCAATGGCATCAGTTTAAAAGTTATAGCACGAAGTTGCGATCATAAAACCGAATGAATGTTTTATGTCCTCAATTACTGTATGTGCCGGGGAATCGCATGGCAATATTCCATTCGATCATATGATATTCGGCATTAAAGGAAGTCGCCCGGAAATCAGAGGTACCATAATTTTCAATTTATCATACTTCACATTTGGCAAAAGAGGCTATAACAAGGTAACACCAGTGAAATTTCTAGCGTTCATAACTCAAAATCCGCTACCATTGATAAACTGTTTTTCCACTTGAAACTCCTTATATTTCACCCGGGGCATACAAATGTTTACACTCATGACATATTTTTCCACTGATTATACCGCACGTTAGGTGATAAATCGCTGCCGCTACCGAGAGGCTACAATCGTGAGAAAGTTACGAGTTGCTCTGGCAAGTCGCCAAAAAGCTGTGGACGGGAGGGAAAAGGGTCATCCTCAAATGTGTTTGTTTTTGTTTCAATTTTTCTGTTTTTCTCGTCTCATGTCTGTTGTAAAAATTTTTAAGAGCCAGGCTAAAGCTGCTGACGTTACTCTCAGGGTCGGTAGGGTGTTGTATTGCCGATGAACGTAAACACATAAGGGTTACGCAGAAATGGCGGGTGTTATCAACGCCTCGAGGTTGTCGTAAACTTTACGAGCGATTCGTGGAAGCGAACCTTCAGAATTGCATCTCACCGTGGACTACCGGGAGAGCAGTGTCGTCCTTCAAGGGGCATTTGTTGCTGCACTCGAGAGCTAATACTGGGGGGAAGGAGGTTATTGAATGGGTCTGATTATTTGTTCTGATGGCTCTGGCCTACCGTTACCCAAAAAAATTTGTAATTTCTGTTTGACAAATTTTAATGTCATCTAAAAATTTGCCCTTCGCGTTGTTTTTTTCAAACGACATTCCTCAAATGTTTTTCTTTCCAGACTCCAATTTAGTCTCGATTAAAAATTAATTAAATCCAAACTGCGGGTTTTTTCTTTTCGTTATCATTTGGGACATTAAAAATCGAATAAAATTCGCCTAAAAAATCCTTTGAAACATTCGTCTTGAATTTAAAATCCTCCTACATTGCATTCCAATTTCTTTATGAAACATTCGAAACGGCGGTAGGTCTGAGTCCTACCTCCAATTCAAACAAAAAAAATCCCTATATTGCATGATTAATGGCGCCGTATCCGAACATTAAGCCCTCTTCGGATGTCTACCTCAACTCCAGAAAGTTGAAAAAGTTGGGATCTTATTTGCGACAGGTGTGAGTACCGAGAGTTTCCTTGACGTATCTGGAAGATGAGAGGGACCGAGGGGAATGCAGATCTATCGAGTTGTATTGAAGAATCGAGAGGGAGCTATGTACGTTGAGAAAAGGGCTAAAGACTTGACGAAAACATGCAATCCATTATTCATTTCCGTATATGGCGCTCTTCTGGATTTTTCTCTTCAAGTCTCACTGGCGTTTGCAAGCGTTGCGAATATTTTGGTAAGTGAATTTCGGTATGTAGAGGAGGTAGAGAGAGAGAGAGAGCGGGGACAGGGGGACAATGGGGATTTTATATCTGCAGGAAGCAGTTAACTCACCTCTATTTTTGAGGGGAAAACAGCGCGGGTGATATACATGATACACACAGGCTTCCTTCGCTCTCAGAGAATAAAGCTTGGATGGGGTATATCATGGCATTTCACGAAATGGAGGGAAAGGTGTAACTTCATTCGGGTCTGTTGACAGCAGTGGAGAATCATTTCGCAGTTGACCTGGTTCCTCAAAGTAACATCTGTAGTTTGGTGATATGGATTGTACTGACGACTAATCGAGAACTGCGTTGGGTTGTTTGCAGAGCCAATTTCGAACGATATATTTTCTTTTTTTTTACCCAAGTTGAAAATAACGACCGCACAGAAATGGAATGGCTGTGATAACCGTCGACAACTTTTTTCCGTAACTTCGGCTTTGCTGCGTCGAGAGGATGTGAGTTTTTTCCATGACGAAGCAATTAATCTATTTCTTTCGCGATACTTCCGTGAGAAATTGACTTGGACGGCACAAAACATTAGGCCGGTGGTATCTGTGGACGACAGACAAGATTTATTTGGATTAAATAAAAATTTACTCACAATTAAAAAAACTTTATTTAATATTGGTAAAGAAAATAACTTCTCTCGTAAAGTGAGGAATGATTTTCTTCTGGAATGTTTGAATAAATTTATGCATTTGATGCAAGTAAACCATTTTTCCGCATGAACTGACAGGACAATCATTCTCTCTGGTCCAGATGATCAATTGTATCGTTAACAAAACAGGTGACAGAGCAATAGTTTTCTAATCTATCACGCCGATGTCCTTCGGTACAGTAATTAAATCCATCACTCGTCGCACTTCATCAATTACTTTTACAAGCTCAATGGGCCTTTGTACCTTGACCCACGAAATCCCCAATTCGTTGCAGGATATCGATGTTGACAGGAGGGTAATAAGATGCCAACAACGCACGCAAGAAAATCTCGGTGGCGATTTATTATCCTTATTATTCCGTCTTAAACCCAGTTACGGCCGTCGGGATTTTGTTAAGAGCCTACGCCCAATTCAGCCAGGAGTCCCTTATGACAAGGGTATCGGGGAATCGCCTACCAAGGCCGATTTCAATCAAATTCTAGAGAAATCTTAGTTCCCCCTCAGAAATCCGTTGAAATCCAATGCAAAATCTTCATTGGATTCCTGAGAAATTTTGAGCTGTCTTTCCATGGCCTTCGAGTCGTCAAATAGTATATTTCTCACCTAGAGAGAAGGCAAGGAATGATTCTCGGAATGAATCGGATACTGAATCCGATTTTCCTATCAAAATGAACGCCTTCGCTCGGTTAGAAATGCTCACTTTCGGTTCATGTAGGCAGAAAAGTCAAGTTTCGGTACTCCTGAGCTACAGCGAAAAGGCCTAGAAACCCTGGCGGCCGAGGCAGCTCGAAAAACCGGGGTTGTGGATTTCTTGGAATCTATAGGAGAATGTCGACGAAGGCCGAGTTCAGGCGATTCCTGAGGAAATTTAATTTCCCCTTAGAAACCTCTCGTGCCGTCAAAAGCCGTTGTGACTATACACACCAGTCGCACTTCATCTCGGTATATAGACATGCAACATCGATAATACCGTAAGAACCCTCAAGTATATTTCATCCCCCCTCGATATCTACTACCCCCAAGTATGTGCCAATGCACAAAAGGTGACTCTGTAGTTGAATTTCCTGTCTAGTTTGGAGAGAATAAAAGAATATTTTTTATTATATATGGGACGGTCTCTATAGAAATAGCAAGGGAGAATTATATTCTAAAATTACTCCTTCCGATGTTCTACGCCGAAAAAAAAGAACAATTTCAATTTGAGACTTTCCAAAGTTCACGATTTTGTTAACGCATTAATTTAATACCATTTGCTTCGCTAAAATCCATAACCCTCTCAATTGATAAAATCGCAATGGCGGACACACAACATCGAAACTGTATTATTCCAAAGTCAACTGGAGAAGTTCAATCCGCTGGCCAGAAAAAATTTAATGATACATTAACAACGGAGAGGGGAGAAAAAAAAATACTAAAATGTATCGTTTTTTTTTTCTTCACCTGCAGCCGACAATTTACGGAGAGCCGTATCGTGTATGGGTTGGTATGAGTCTCGTGAGTGGTTTCTGTCTTTCTACGCTGGAATGCTCTGTAGTTTTCTTCTCTTTCAAGTTATAACGGCTAAACTTTAACACTTGGGATATATACCTTACTTTCATCGAATTCTTGGCACACTCACACTAGCAAAAACTTCGCATTCGGGTTGTGTTGTATTCAGCCAAAACTGGCGTGAGAGGAAACTCGGGCTTTGTAGCTTTTTTTTTGAGGTCTTCGGGGGGGGACTCTGTATAAAATTTAATATATTACTCCAGAATTAGAGAATCCTCTCACTCTATTTTCAATTAAATGTAAACGATTATATATTTTCCATAATTCTTTAACTGAATGTGTCAATTGCATCAACTGATCCCTACACGGAGAGAAATATTCAATAAAAATTACGTGTCAGTTCCGTAATCTGGGAATCCTTTTCATAAAACTTCTCGTATTTTTTCTGGACTTGTCCTGTTGAAAACTACGGCACTGTTCCGTAATTTTTACGTAATATTATTTTGGCTGGCAGATTACGGAACTGACACGTAATTTTTATTGAATTTTTCTCTCCGTGTAAAAAAAATCGGTTCTATAGCAATTGATAACAATCCAAAGCAGGAATAGATAAATTGCCGTCCTCTTACGAACAGTATAATTACTTTTCCTGAATTTCCTGCATACGAAGTTCACCAAAAACCGAGTAAACGTGTGGAAACGTGTAAACTACTTTTCTATTTTCACTAAAAGTGGAATAACATTCAACTTCTTTAACGAATGAGACGTACATTGAGGTGACTCCCTCGGGAAACATAAAACGAGGTTATACATACAAAGTTTGACGTAGCCGAATGAGATCCTTGCACATTGGATCTCGGTTGGTGAAAAGCTCCCGCACAAGTCTCCTAACCGTGTAGTACATGTCTAGTTTCTGTTTGGCTTGTTCCAGGCTGAGCTTCGTATTAATGATGAAGTGCTCTAATCTCTTCTCGGTTATATCTGCAGGGCATGACAAAAAGACAAGCAAAGGCTTTCCTGAATATGACAATATTCCTCTTATACATTATTACCACTTGCCGCATGTTTGAAATCATATTTTGCGGAGAATTTGAGATAAATACGCTCAAAACGAATAACACTCGACATTTCAGTTGAAGCCATTAGATTGAGGTAGAATTTCCTCTATCACGAATAAATAATTGTCCAAGATTGAAAATTATACAAATTGACTACGACTAAATTCAATAACTAATTATTTCATGAGAAAATCATTTGAACTTCAAATGCAAAACTAATATCATTTAAACATTTAATTTCTGCCCAACATCCCAGCAATTTTATCGTTCGCAGAAATTAATTCTTTGAAAAATGATAAACGTTGGTATAATTTACGTTTGGGGAGAAAATTTCTAATTTCAGAAATTAGTTGATCTCGGCTTTGTTCCAATAAATTTTCATGTATTGACCTGGGTCATGATCTGCTGGCATTTCACCCTCATCATTATTTCTCCCTCATTACAATATAAATGACTCAAAGTCGATGATGCTCATGTGATGTTGATAGAATTGATGATAAAGTTAATAATTTCATACCAATGATTGAATTTTTTTTCCCGATTGGCTATTCAAAGCTCATAAATAATGTCGGCATAGATCAATGTTGAATTACATAGCGAACTGTAATGACCGACTGAATAATAATGTTCCATTATGTGTTTCGCGGATTAGAATAAAATAAAAATTCATTGACTATTGAATTAATAATTTGTGGATTTTCAACTCACCAAATTTGGGGATTGTCGGAGCACTTTGGATCCTGAGCATGCGGGGATCTCCGGAGATTTGTGGGAGGCATTGGAGAAGAAAACGACCTTTATTAGGCCCCATGATAGTAGGTTCCCCGCGGACCGATGAATACTGCTCGGCGGCTGCAGAATTACGGGTGGTATGGCTCTCCCAAATCGAATTCCCCCGCTCATTGCTATGAATAATCACATTGTCAAGGGCATCCTACGTTATAATGCCTCGTGACGTGCGCAGAGAAAAATCTGAATGTGAGTTACACTTCTCTGAATGTAATTTACGTTTTAATTTTTCTATTTCTGTCTCATAACAAATTGTAAAGTCTTTTTTTTATTCGACTCTTTCTGTTTCTCTCGCTTTCTCTCTCGCCTCTTTCGACCTATTATCCGAGAAAATGATATGGAAAAAAAATTTTCGTCACTCGTATCGCCACGTGTGAGACAAATTAACGCACGTATCAGACTCTCCATTTCAATGAGTAGTCCACCACTGAATGTCACGTCATTTCGATATGTCCACCGTAAACTCATGATACATTCAAGACACGTTGACATGGTGAAGTCCTAGCAGATTGGGCTCTCACTTTTATTTCAATGGTTTCTATCTAGTCGAATGTACTTTTGAAAATTCAGTCTCTAATTCTAGTGTTGGATTTTTTCTCGAAAAATTGCATTAATTAGAATTTTATGCATTCAGTAATCTATAAGCTTTGAATTTTTGAAAATTCGTTTTGTTAATAATTCTAAAAAATCTCCGTAATTTATAGAATGGCTTAACAATTTTCTTGTGGTATACTCTCGAAGTAGATTTTTTTTTTGAATTCCAGCGAGATCATAATTTACTGCTGACGAAAAATGTTTTTCGAACTGGCGGACTGTTCCTCTAATTAAATTACCTTCCAGAGACTATTTTTATGCGCACTCCAAATCCGTCAGCCGTGGCAGTCACCAAACAACGCGTCATGAGCAATTCGATAATAATTCAATAATAACTCCAAGTGAACTGAGAATCATCTGAATTATATTCAAGTGTCGGATCCCCCAGTCTCCTCTCCACTACCTATATTTCCTGCACCTCTTCGTCTTGTTCTTCCTGACACTCGCGCTGTGACAGCGTCTCGCGAAACAAATTTTGTAGAGTTACTCGAGGATCCACTTATCGCAGGGGGGCCTCTTTTCACTCTATTTTTTTCTTTCCCTTCTGTACGCTTTTTTACGTCCTCTTATTTTTTTTTATTCTTCTCGCCCACGAGCTTCCACTCTTCGTCACGATCCTCTCGAGACTGAGAGAACGTCATGCGGTTGCACCTCACAAAACGTTGTTTCTTTGTCGCCTACTTCTTTATGTAAGTTCACTTTTGATGGTTTTTGTACGCCATTTAATTCAACCAGTGAGACGTGAGGGTTATAGTAATTGTGCACGTGACGGCTTTGGCCAGACCGAAGGTTATGAGGCTATGATTACATGGATCTTCATAACCGTCTGACCATTCGAGGAGCATTACCACTTTTGAAACTTCTCATTTGCGATTTATTTCGTACCAATAAAGGATCATTTCGTTTATAAATCATTGAAAATTATTATTCAAGCCACTCTAATTTACCAATACTATCTGTGGATTTTATAACAAAATTATAATGTTTGAATAATTCTTGAGATGTGAAATCTTGCGGCAATAATTATTAAAATTCACTCTCATTGATTTATGACACGGAAATTCACTTTATTTATCAATAAGTTAGATTATTCATGTGTGCATGCGGGAACAATCGATTTCCCTGGAGAACGACCGGTTTTGGAGAAAATATCAAAGTTAAAAATATTTTTCGTAGCCCACAAAATAAAAGACAATAAAATGCAATAATAATTGTCTATGGGAACGAATGAGTTAAAATGAATTTATGAAAAACAATATGAATGAGCTGCTTGCCTGAAGAACGAGGTAATACCGGGTAGTACTTACCTGTCCCAGGGAGCATTTCCTCGTCCTGGGAGTTTGGTATTCCATGTCACTACCGCCTAGTACATCCTGGCTGTCTCCGCTCGTCTTCTTCCAGCAGCGACTCCACTGTCTACATCCCTTTTATTCCTCTCCTCATCCGCTGGGTAAATTTATGTCCCCAACAGGATAGCTGGCACTCCGTGTCTTTATAGTACACATGCAATTGCGAAATTATGTAGGATCTATGTTAATAAAAATTGCAGGGGGAGAAATAACTCCCTCGTCATTTGTACTTTTCCCATTTCCTGAAGGAAAAAAAAATCGATTGGCGCCAAAGATTGAGCAAATTTGGGGAGAGCGTGATTTCGGGAGACTCAATTGGCGTAATTTTAAGACTTCCGTCTTTCCCCGGGGAAAAATGGATAAATGGAAATTACGGAGATTCAATAGTGCGTGGGAAACAGGTCAACAGTGTCCAACTTTGAGACACTGGAGTTTATGAGAACAGAGAGACTGAGAGTGAATATGACAGGGAGAGTCAGTTGGCGTTGAACGGTTTTATTTATTTTGCGCTGGCAGAAAAGTTCACCGAAAAAATGTGGAGTGGATTTTTGTAGATCAACACGTAAGCTCAATGTATAACTCTTCAACGGATGATATTTTAATGCAAATAATTTTTTTTAATACAAATAATTGAGAAATGTTTTATGGATTTTCCCGGGGGATTTTTAAGCTTCCGATAAGAAGTTATCGTTTTTACTCCGAATGGATTTTCCCCCGATAATTTTTGGAAATATGTGGGCGTAGAGGCGATCCTATAAATCCCTTGATCCATTCATTCATTCACACCTGGTATTTCAATGACTCTCGCAACTGTCATAAATAATTTCTATTGCATAATACAGTACCGAACGCCGCTCGTATGCTCTCATTTTTCTCGAAGTCCGCCTGATTTTTTCCATTTTTACTTCACCTTCTGCACTCGCTTCTTCTTTCATTTGATTCTCAGTTCCCTCTGACAAAACCGAGCGCTTCTACTTTCTTACTTTTCCAGCCCCCAGGCATTTCGACTTTTCCCGCTCGCTACACCCTCCCCCAATCCACTCTAATTCCCAAAAAATTTCCGTCTATGTAGTTTTCCTCGCAATGATTATTCGAGAGTATCGTTGAGGAGCGACTGCGTAATACCAGTAGAAAATTGGATCGCTCGCATTACCTTATTACTTCTTGAAAACTACATCGAAGTTTTTACTCAATGAAGACATAAATTATCTCTCCCCTTCAACTTTTAATATCCTGAGCCATTAACTGTCTTAATCAGATGCTCTAGTGGACGAGGAAGTACTATCTCGAGATAGAGGATTCTTCGAGGTATTCAACCGGGGGTTTACATATTCATGGGTATATAACAGCTCCCTCATTGCGGACAATTCTCTACACCTTGACCCCGTGTCTTCATTTTCCCCTAATGTACCGCAATATAAACCGACCGAAGACGGACCAAAAACGTAACTATCCTGGGTATCGCTGAAGTGATAAGCGAACGAGGAATAATGGAAACTCTGTTTGTCTCTAGATTACTCCGGAGACGGTAGTTTCATTGATGACCTTCTGTCTTTTATTCTCAATGAGCCTCTTCAATCTCCTTTTTGTGGAGAAAAATAGGACCAACTTGAATGGTGTCTCTGCCGAGCTTTGACGACATCTTCGAATCGCTTGTGGAAAAAAGGAAAACGTCTCATTCTTCTATCCTCTTAATGCACTATCTCGTAATAAATAATCAAAACCCGCTCAAGAACGCAAGGATTTATTATTATTATTATTTTTATTTAATAGAACCGAGGGAGAATTGGAGAAATTTAATTCAGAAATGCATTTATTCAATCCGAACGAAATTTAATTTTTTTCCGTTCGAGATGAACGCAATTTTAGAGTATTTAAATAAATATATTTGTTCGATACAAATCAATCATTTTACTGGGTATAATTGAAAATGCATTGCATGATGAGGCTGACGAAGAAAGAAAACAATTTTACAGGATTTCCAAATAACTCCGCTTATCGTATTAACGTTTCACCGATTTTTGATAACCGAATTGAATTCGTTTGCTGGTATTAATCGGCTATTGAATAATGTTATTTCGGTCAATTCTGCGGCACCCGCTGATTTCACTCGAGCTTCCTTCCCGATCACATTATTTATTCCCATATTTTCCCCATTCACCGCAAACCATTTCCATATTTCAATAAAATCCATAACTGAAAATGATGAAAAAAAAAAAGAAGAAAACTGGCATTAAAAGGATTGAGGGCCGCCCAAGCACCTCGACACCTGCGCCTGACGCGCCATTTCCTAAAGATGATAAGAAAAATCCCGGGGATGAAAGTGTTCCTCCCAGTGGTTTGATACTCGGCGACCAGTGACTTTAGTTTCTATGACGATCAACTCGGAAACTCTCGAGGCGTTCAGGGTCTTCCCGTTCTCTTCACCGGGATCAGCCAAGTTGAATCGAGCGCCCGGACCAAAGAGAAGCCCCGGCAACCGCTCGAGGATATTTGGAAAGACGTAGACGGACATTTTGATCTATTGACCAGTGAGAATCGAGGGTCTCCCCAGCCTCAAATCCGGAAATTCATCTGATGCCTTTTGCCCCTTCCCTCCCATTTTCTCGTGCAGCCCTTCGATACACTTATTCTTTCCCTCATCACGTTCCCCCCCTCATCGAAACGCATGAGGAACAATGAAGCAATCCATTCCAGACGAGGGAATTCTGAGGGCGAAATAGCTCAATAGATCTGAGAAATTGTTTCAGACGACGATTAGATACATAGCCCCGGTAATGGCTGCAGTTCAATCTGCATTCGTAATGACGGACGAGTAGAAGGTGACACAGGGTCTGACCTCGTGTGGTCCTTCCTGCTACATTGACCATCTATTAACCCCTCAGGCCAGTAAAACGTTCACTACCTAGATGCCATGTCACGTGAAACGAGCGAATAGCAAGCCCTCGGTCATTCTGTAACTAGGAATGGCAACGTAGACCTTTTGTGAGTTTCACGAGTGACTTATACCATTATTTCACTATCAACGACCTCTTACCACTCCGAAGGGGCACTTACAGAGTGACTTCTCACGTTATTTTAGCACCCAAAGCGGCCAATGGGAGTTAGCACTTTGTGAATCTCTCACGTCAACAAAAAAAAAATCTTCTCTGAGTTCAAAGATTTCACATTCATCTTAGACTCGGAAAAACCATTACTCGGAGTAAATGAACGAATTTACTTGAGCCGCGAGAATTTATACTTCTTTTTTGAATCGAAAAAAAATTATCGGAGAGTTCGTTTGTATTGATTAAATTCTTTTCATTATTAAAAAATCTTTGTACGAGTGAAACTAATTGTCTTCTTAAATTTACTGAGAGTCTTATTCGACATTGATGAATTCTCTACTTGCCGGCACCAAACCCTTCATTAAGACCAAGTAAAAAAAGTTTAGTCTCATGTAATAACTAGTTTCCTAAAAGTGGAAGAGAAGATAAAACTTTTTAATTGATTCAAATATAAATAATTCAAATAATTTTTCTGACTACATCTCTAGTCTTCATTAGAAACTTACGGAACTTAATCGCCTGGAGTTTCTGGTCGGTTAAGCCAGCCCTCACAATATTTAACTATGAAAATGCTTCCACGTTTTCCAAAGGGCCCTCAGTGTTCACCTTGGGGGTTGTTTCAGTGCCCAAAAGTGCCAATAGGACTGAGTACTGTGTAAACGTTCATCACGCCTCGCTGAACCGACGTATTGTCCATGTGGTCTCACATCAATTACTCCAATTTCTCACCGACTTCACCCATTCAACTAATCCGCTTGAGATCCATCTGGTGAAACAGTTTCATTCAGACTTTGCGATTTTATACGGTTTTATTGCTGGTGTCCTGTCGATGTGGTTGAATTTTTTTTAACGCTCAGATACTGCTGGACAATTGGGATTCAATGTCACGTGAAATTACAGAATGACAAGGTCATTCGGCCCTTCTCTAAGGAGGAGTGGTCACATGGAGCTTTAATTTATGTAAGCACTGACTTCTCCAAGGATTTAAGACGTAATGCCGTCGACACTTGACGAGAGTCATTTTGGAGAGCTCTCCTCCGTTCGAGCCCAACTGCACTGATCTCGTGTCTTTCGAGCTCGCGACGATTTCAAAACTTCGATTTTTTTTACTGCGATCAATATATTTTTGACAATCAAAAATTCACAAAATTTTCGCAGACGTCCTCAGCTTTTAAACGCTATTTTATTCCTAGCCCGAGTCAGTGCTTTGTAAACGTCCTTCACACTCGGCTGAACTGACGCATGACCACAAGCTCTTGTATCAATTACTCCAATTTCTCACTGACCTCTCTCATCCAACTAATTTCCCCGCGATCGAACTGATGAAACAATTCCGAGAAGACTTTGTGATTTTACCCGGTTTTTATTGCACTCACCATGTGGACGCAGTTGGAATTCTTGAAAATGAGAGAAAAACAAAATGGGGTAATACTGCCGGGCGATTCCGAGCAATGGTATGTGATTCAGTTCAAAGGGCAGCCATCGATTGTGTATACAGTTGGGTAGCTATGTACGTTTATGTGTGTAGAGACTGCATATAGAAACCACAGGTAACTGGGATATGGGGGAAGTTATATTGGCCGAACCTCTGACACGGTAAAAGTGAGATTGCCTTATTTTTACATTCACCTTTTCGATAAATTCGTTCATCTTTTTTCCTAGGGAAATCGTTTCTCGTTGGGTTTCGGAGTAATGGCACTGAGAAAAAAATCTCCGGGGGTGGATCTGGAGAACATATTATGGAGAGAAGCGGACACTCTGCTAGTTCATTTCTGTTGGGAAGCATCTGAGTCCATGCGATATGTGACGAGTGAGAGTGGACGAATGGAGGGGCCATTTGTGATGGATTGCTGGAGCGAACAAATCAAGTTCATTGTACTCTAACTGAGTGCGAAGTAAACTGAAATGTGTATCATTGACTCAAAATACCCTTATTGATTTTCCTTTTCCCTCACTCCTACCTGTCGCCTTGTGTTGGTCTCAGAATGTAAACATTGAGGACTGAGTTGTTTTGTTTTGAATTGCGTGAAAATTCCGGTCGATATTGATTTTATACAAATGTAGTTTAGTCAGTCGAAATATTCCTGAAGTTGTAGGACGTGTTATAGAACGTTCGTGTGCTGTGAAGGAAAGGTTTTTAATCCGTTAATTCTTCAATCCTCTAATTTCCGAATTATTGCAAATTGTGGAGTGCCTCATAAGACGCCAGTGAAATCGTCATACCCAATTTTTTTTTTTAAATAACGAAGACGTCAGTTGAATCGCCCAAAACAATCCAATTGAAAAAGTGTTTTTTTATAAAAAGGAGTAGTTTCCAACTGGTGTGTGTGTATGATATTTTGGAAAGTGGCCGAATTGTGCATGACAAAATGAAGACGCCAACAAACGTAGTAGGGAATTTTCAGGAGTCCATCAAATGTGAGTTAATTAAAGAATCTTTAATATCTGATTATTACACAAACTAAAATGCCGCGACAAGAATTATGCGTAAGTAGATAATAATTGAATAATTGAGGCCCGAATGCCTCATTGTCCCTGTCCATTCACCCTGTGAGGTCTGTGTTGTAGGTCTTCCGTCACTAGGGGGTGTTGAAACTGTTGTCCCTTTCCTTCATGTCTCAGTAGCCCCCCTGTTTCTAGCTCAACTCAAAATTTCCCCGCTTCACAAAAGTAACGGACATCAGCGGATAACGGGAGCTGATGATTTGGCTATTAAAACAATGACCGATCGTGACAATCGATTAGATTGGGATAGAGCACTGAAATTCCAAAAGCTATCAAATGGTAATCACTGTAATCACAGAAATGGAATTTGAACAGTGTCGTATACCGCTGAGATAATCCAACGGGGTTTGTTCCAGCCCGGCGCATTTAATTATTCTAATTAATGAACATCCCCCACGCCGTGTACTCTAATTATTAATCGATTTAATGGCATTGGCAATTTGACGATTGCTTTTTTCCCCCTGCGTTTCGAGAAAAACTCGCAATGTAAATTGAGTTACATCAGTCAGGCAATCATCCGGGAGTTTTTTTTTTCGCCATTCAGACTTTCGTATGTGTGTCATTTCGCTGCATCGCCGAGTCCATGAGTTACACTGGGGGAGCAGCACGGCCTCCATTACAAAGTATAATGCTTATGTTTTATAGATATACATTCCTTGTTGTTGCTGCTGATGTCGCTAAACCGAGGGAAAGGATCAGGCCACGGTCTCGCTCTCGCTCCCTTCGGTTTTGCATGACAAACTCTCCACTGACCGATGCATCATTTTCCTTCTCTCTCTCGGTCTTTCTTTCTGTCTCTCTTGGTTAACTCCCTTTGTGTACTTCAAGTGCTCTTGTTCCTTCCTCTTCCGGTACTCGAGGTACAAGTACTCATTCCTCTTCTCCACCAACGGGAATTTACATGACGTAAATGAAGGACAATTTAGACCGGTTCTAGACGGATTTTTTTTTCATGCGACGATCGATGAGATTCATTATTTAATTATTAAAAAAATGATAAACGTTTACTAATTATTGGCATTAACTAGTACTTGAGATACTGTAATCGGGAATTTGGTTATTGGATTGAAGATATTTAAATAAATTCATTTGTTGCGTTCAAATAAGGAATTCCTCTGAGTGCAGGATTCAATGATCTACGGTTTTTAATGATCCGTCCCCGGTCAACTAATTTATCCATTGGGTTCTCTATCAATCAAGAACTTTGACAAATGCGGCGTTTCATTAGTTCGAATAGAAACGAATGTTGAATTTTTTAAAAGCAAGCTCTCGCTAAAAACTTATAGTATCCTTAATTCATTCTGGAATAATGCTGGTTTCACTGGAAACGTTCTGGTAATTACAGGGGAGAATAGAATTTTATTGCTCCATAGTACGGGCGTGTCTTTCACGAAAAGCATTTCTCTTTTTACATTCCCCTTTCTCTCTTTCTCGTATGTGCGGTAAATTCATTAAAGTGAAATACAAAGGCGGCAGAGGCGGTGTTTACCATGGCTCTGGTAAAAAATAAAGAATGGAATATTGGGTCGGTTGAGGTGAAACTGAAAGTTATCGCTTCTTTTCAGATTTTACTTCAACACATTAATGGATGAAAACTCGTTTCAATAATTCCCATTTGACCTTCATCGCTGGATGATTGGATTGCTATTGAAGGCGTGCAAGCCGATTTCGAGGGAAATTCGCGATTGATAGAAAGATATCAAAATATGACGATATCACCAAGTCCTTGTGCGTACCTCTCGGCAATTTGTCGTTCGATCAATTGATGGTTTTAAGAATTTTTGAGATGTTAATTGATAGGAGAGGAATTTTTGGATTTCAATTTTAGGGGATTTCGAGGTTTTATCTTTGATGGAATGAATTTTTTTCGATCGAGGAATCTAGGAACAATGGGAGAGGTACAGACAATTAATAATTCCTGGATATCCGAAGAATTTGGTACGACGGCTGAACTAATTTTCGGTTACACCGGATCAGGTCGTATCTGATAAGGTACGGATGTCACAAGTCCCCGTTTGCTCCTTCGGGCCTGATGTAACTCTTACTTATTTCACTGGTTCGGTTTATATATGAGACAAAAACGGGAATATAAAGTTTTTTCGTCAACTCCCGGGGCTTTCATTATTTTATTATAGGGAAACTGGAAATAGTGTTCGGGCGAACAATGGAAGGAGGAAAGGAAAATAAATTAAAAATTCTGTTGGGTCGGGAAATCGATGGTTCAGTGCCAGACACAGTGCTCTTGTGCTGATTCTAAGGATCAAAGCTTTGTTGGAGGTTGTATTGGTCTTATTCCACTGACTACGTCATATTCAATTAGTACGATATACAAAAGACTTGCCTAATCTCTTTGAATAATTGCGTTCTGATGGCCTGGGTATGTACATCTGAACTGGAGAAATTAATTGAAATTAGGATTTCGTTTGTGCTTATTCAGAAGGACGTTCGGTAACTAGTGAGCCCGTTTTACACCCTAGCATTGTATTTTCAATTTCGTTATTGCCGAAATTTTTTATTTCAGTTTCAGCCTATTTTTTAGCTTTAACGATTCATTCATCTATTCTCTATTTTTATTCTAATCAGAATATTTCAATTTCATGAGGTTATTTCTCATTGTCGATGCTATAATCAATTACCAAAGTGAATTAATAAGAATAGGGAATGACGTGCGATTACCTAGGATAGCGGTAGAACAAAAATTTAATTAAAAAAAAAAGATTTTTTCATTTTTTCCCGGAGAATTTTTGAATTCCCTCCATTCCATTTACACGGAAATTACAGATTTCTTTGGACAAATTGAAATGATACTTTGCTTGTGCCGGAAGTCCTCACTATGGCATCAGAATACTAGAGAATAGGGACAAAAACCACTCTCAAGTAGTTTATGTCATTTATCTTCGGCCATGAGACCGCAGGCAATGAGTAGTGCTGAACGTAAAGTGGAGAAAGTTCTCCCCCATTGAAAGAACAGAAGCCTTAGAAGTGGTTATCAAAAAGATGAATGAATATCGTGAAAAGATCAGGGTGGAATGAATTCAGAAAAGAAATACATTTTGGTAAAAGTATCTGAAATTATGGATGAGAGTTAGCCATGATAAGGGAAAGAATAAATCCCCATTAATGGATCAAAATTTCAATGTCTCCAAAAATATTAGAAACAATTTTAGAACAAAAGAATTCTTTTACATAAACTTTAAAGTCGATATTTTGATTAGGTCAATTACTTTGATTGTTACAATTTGATAAAATGCGCAATTCAAGGGCGGTTAATTGATACAACAATTGGAGACTGAATAATTTAATTATTCGTTTTTTGTCATAATTTTTTTATGAGAAAATAGACAATTTTTATACTGATGAGCCCTTTAGCTCAGATGACGCGGTTCGCCGCCAGATCTTGTACGCTCAATTTCTCCGAATCCACGACAATCAGTCTCCAAATACAGCTGACATTGAGATTACTGTGCCCGACAAACGTTACTCATGACAAGGTAACCCGGAGAAATCAGCCCAATCGAACCGCTTCGATTAATAACAATTATCCGCATAATCCATCGGTGTATTCCCATCGATTTTCGCGCAACCCTTGGTCGACCGACGCACTAACTCGGCGCGACTCGAGTGCCTTCGGGCTCGCTCGCCTGTGCAATCAAATGGGGGTGGGGCTTGGGGGTTCTCACCATGGCACGCCAGTTTACTCGACGCTCGGCGTTCAACGTGCGCGTACCGCTTGAGCGAATTTAGTTACCGGGTGGCGCCAGGTGCGCCGGATTTTTACGATCGGTCGATTCAAGTGTCAATTGAAACGTAAATTAACCGAGATCTACCTAATTAATTGTCAACCCTCCGGTCTTATGAATCAATTTCTCATTTTTGCAAAAATTGAGTAATAATTGACTTTCGGTTTTTTTGGACTTTTTTGCCAGTGTTTTCGTGGATTTTTGCGCATTAGCGCGCCTTTTTTCCCCTTCATTTTTTCACTTTATCGACTCATCGATAATTGAATTAACCCGAGCTCTCTGGTTACGTGAAACTAATTCGATACACGAAGAGCTGTGGGGGGGAAACAAGACAATTTCACCGGGGGCTTTTCGGGAGTGCAATAGAATTTCACGTCGAGAGTAGTTTCAACCTGAGTTAGTATAATATCTTCGAGATTGAAAGTACAGAACTGGAAATTTCATCAAAGTTTCATAACAATGAGATTGTACACTCGTGAGTCTAGTGTATACAGGTAACACTCGTTTGTTTTTATTTTGAATAATCGACGGTTGTGTAGCTACAGATGAGTTTATCGATTCTTGGAAAATTCCAATTGTGAATTTACGCTGGGTAATTGAGCTCGGCTTAATTATCCGGTGGGCGCGGGGGGGTTTTATGTACCACAATAAAGTGTGTGTTAGTTTATGTCTGTGTGAGTGGACGAATCAGTGGTTTGAGGCGCGCCGGGGGGACACCTTTGGTCAACGAAAGCCAATCCCACTGGACGGACTTGTCTCCCGACTCCCGACGACCCCGGACTTCCTTGTCTCAATTCTCCTCATCTTTTTTTTTTTTTTTTTTCTTCAGCCAACTTTCGTGACTTCAATTAATTAACGTCAAGAGCGACAGTGTCAAGTGTTGAGTGAGCCAGTGGAAGATACTTTTCCGAACTAATTAAACTGAGGTCTTGGGTTTTGGCTGGATATATTCTTGGGATTTGAAAAAATTTCGGAAACTCGAGGGGGGGGGGCTGTGCAGTTGTTAATCAGTGGGGGCGGTGGAACGTCGCGAGTTGTGGGGATTTTAGTGGTGGCAGTGCTGAACGCGGCTACAGTGGTGAGTTGAAAATATTTTTTTTGGTATTTTTGGTGGCGGACGGAAAACTGGGCACTTGGGATTTTTATTTTTCGTTGCGGAGGGTCTGGATATATTTTTAAGACTTTGTCGTTTTTTTAGGTTGCTTATTGATTAATCAGCGAAGTAATTATTCAATTACTTTGATTGACTTTGCGAAAGAACTTATTAAGAAAGGAGTTCTTTCAAAATTATTGATAATTGTTATTATATATTACGTTTTTTCCATTTTCACTGATTGTCAAGGTTCTTTAAGAATGAAAAGCGAAATTTTTTGCTCTTCGTCATTTGTTCAATTTTAGTTTCCCTGAAATTTGGACGAGTTTTTCGGGTTTTCGAGGAACTTTTATTGAAATTTGAAGAATCTATTTATTGGAAATGGGATGAGGAGCTAATTAAGGAATAGAGAACAATAGACATTTAAGCACGCGCATTTCAAGGGCAGTCAAAAATACAATAATAATCATACAATAATAATCGGTCTCACTCTTCTCAAGATTTTCAATACCAAAAACGTTAATTGGCCCGGAATATCAAATTGATTTTCGTTTTGTATTGATTCCAAGTAAATCCACCGGAACTCTAATTAAGAAAAGGCAAACGTCGGTTAGGATCGAAAATGAAAGGCTTGTTTTTACCCCGTAGAAAAATCAGGTGGAAAAATGTTGTTTGTTTATCTTTTGAGAGGTTTTGAAGGAAAATTAATGTTTTCTTTTTCTTCCTGTGCCATACAATTTTTCAGCCTATCTCATTCTATTCTTGACATCAAAGGAAGAGAAATGAGGAGGATTTTCAATGTCATTTCCAGATATTTTTTTTCTGCCTTCTGTTGAATGATTATATCGGGACGATGAAAAATAATGCATGAATAACGTCACATTTTTCCATCTCCATTTTTATCCCCCAATCCTCCCGAGATTTCCGGTGTTTCACAGATTGTGATTACCTGTCATACATTGTTCCAAAAAAAAAAATCCGTATGCATAAACTCACGAGGAGGATTTATTCCAGTGGATTGTCAGATTGTTATTTTGCATTCGTGAAAAATGGGAAAAACTAGGAAATGTGGGAATTCGTCAATTGCGTTATTCAGACGGAATGAGGAGGATTTTTCTCGGTAAAATTGTTTCTAGGGAGTTTCTTTTTTTATGTATTTAAATACTGTCCATTGGAAATTGATTGAAAATTAATAGTCAACCGATAATTTCTGAGATTACAACTTTGAATTGGATGTCACATCAAATTATCGGATTTTTTTTTCATTTAAGTTAAAAATTCCAAATTAATTTCTCGTGTAATCACTAAGGGCAGGGCGAGAGTTTTAATGATGGCTTTATTAAACTTTAATTGAATTGGTGAAGACAGGGCCATTATCACCAAATTTTTTAAAATTTTTGTAAGAAAAAAAAATATCATAATTTTATAAAATCATTTGCAAAAATGATCATCTTACCAATGAAGAATTATTAATCCCAGGATAGATTAACTACATGTTAGGTTATTCAATCTAGAATCTTGGTGTATTGATATTCACAAAATGTCTTGCCTGATAACTTGATGGAGACCCTCGTCGAGGGTGAGAATTAATATCGGAATTGCCCACCGACTGACTTATCATTTGTCGATCGTTGTCATCCTCCATCCTCTAGTATCACGGAGACTAATTAGCATCCTCGCTCCTTTCATTAATTCCAGTGACGAGGCGTTAACAAAATTGGCCTCCTAAAATAGTGCAATATATCCTCAGGTGATAACAAAATTTTCTGCCTCATTACAATCTCCACTCCAGTAAGAAAATCGTCACTTTCCTTCCAATGTTTACAATTTCTCAGCCAATATTTTCTGGCAATTCAATACAGTCCCTCGTAAGTTAACCCATAGAATTTGAAATTATCATCGCTCAAATCTCAGATGGTTCAATTTAATATTTTCGTCCACTCGTCAATGCAAGAGAGAAAAAAATTCTCCGCGTGCATAAAAATATATTTGCGAATTATTTTCCCCCTACCCCTAGCCTCAGGAATATTAATCCCCTCATAAAACTTGGCCGATAAAAAAACTCCCCCCCCCCCCCCCCCCCCAAGAGATAGGGGGAAAAAAGTCAAATGAAAAAGAAAATGAGTGCATAGACCCTGGGAAAATCGAATGGGCGTCATATGTGTGTGTGCAACGAGGCGAGGCGTGATTGAGGAAAGCAGGAAGTTGCCTTCGTTTGTAGGTACGAGTGAAGGGATTGGGGGGTGGAATTCAGCATTGGTAGCGCGGGCGTGCCAAGAACATTTCGTAAGAGTTACTGACGACGCTAATATCGGTAATGCCGGGGCTGAAACCTGGACTTGTGCACGTACACCCTCGCACACACACCCCAACTCCCTCCCTTACTTCACCCCTTTACCCTTCCACTTCCCCACACCCCGCAGACCACCTCAACATGTATGTGAGTTCCACTGGAATCTATCCAAGGTGGATATAGCCATAGAGGGTTAAAAAAAAAAACCTTTATACCCTGAACCCTCAGTACTTCCGCATTCTTGCCAATGTTAAAAAAAACCTTGATTTCCGTTGAACTGGATTTACTGACTTCAATAAACCGCTCAGGCCCGAGCAGGCTTTGATCGAAAAATGGGCTGTAAGGGGGGGGTCTGGGGTGGATGGTTTTCGGGCCACTGTTGCTTTCAATTTAACCAATTGTCCTTGATCGTAAATTACGGTTTATTTATCTATTATTGGAGAGAATCGAGCGGCGCGGGAGGGGAGGGGGCAGGGGTTGTTTCTATAGTTGGAGAGAACGGGTGAGGGTTTATGATGTATGAATAGTTTTTCTCACTGAATATACACTGAGGAAATATTTGTTAATATTTGAATTGTTTTTTTTGCAATTCCTCTGGGCATTTTTATTTTATTGAAAATTTTTCACGCAAAATATTCGGTTAAATATGTTTAGAATTTTATTCTATGCAATTCCGTTTATTGCTGTATTTTCTATAGAAATAATTCAGCTCGAATTTACGTTTATTGTTTGCCTCTTTCTATAAAAAAAAACACTTGGACAATTAATGTTCAGGAATTCCTGCAGAAGTTCAAGGCATGGAATCCTCTTTTCCGGGAATCTTTATGTTATTTTGTTTATTCTCTCATTAATATTTTTATTGGAAAATGAGCAATTATGGGAGATACATATTTCATTGATTTGAAATCAATTATCTACTGATTAGTCGTGAATAAATTGATAATTGTTGAATAGTTAATAATTTTCAAAGAATTTCGATTTATCAGTGCAGCCAAATTCCCCATTGCAATCCGGAGGGCCAGGAGTAGCCTGCGTTTATTGCTCTCCAAATGGGAATGTTGAGGGTTATATTATAGAGGATAAGTGTGCCTAGGGGATCACTGGGATATTACTTTTATTGAATAATAATGGTATTGAATATTGAGGTTGTGAGAATGAAGGGACTGGGATTTCAGGTAATGGAGGTGATTTCATTGTTGTGATATTTCCCTTTTCAATCATTGCCACCGAACAAATTTCCCATTCGCGCGTTGAATGTAACGTTTCCACTTTCACGAGTTATAAAACTTTCATTTTAATCGTAATCCCAGATTTTGAGAATTTACTATCGTTTTACTTGCATTGAAGTAATTATTCTTCCATTTTATGATAATTATAGCCTGAAAATTTAACAAATTAGAATTTTTTAAATAATAACGTGCTGAGAAAACACTCGCTCCTGTTTAGGCAATGAAGAGAATAAATTTATAAATATTTTGAGTATATAAAATATTTATACTGCATAATTGGAACATTTTCCTCGAATTAAAAAAGTGGTTTCATTTATTTTTAACTGCAATATTATCGGCATGAGTAGACGAACTTAATTGAATGAGTAAAATCAACATTTTTCCCAGCGTTATTCATTAATTCCCGATTTTTTAAAGTGAAAATAGATTATATCTGTTGAAAAAATCATAAAACATCATTCACTCGTGTCATCGACATGCTAACGCTTGGCGAAAAACTGTCTCCCCCAGTACACTCAATTTTCAATTCTCTATATAATAAAATACGTTGAATATTGGAGTTTAATGCTCTTTCACATCGAGTCATTCGATATATTTTTTCTCTACTGCCGTTCAGATTGCAGAAAAATTTGAACGATACTCGTACTCCCGTTAATTGAAAAGTATTCATCGAAAATTTCACGTGAAGCTTTTGAAGTGATCGATCAATTAAAATTCAATTCTGCTTCATTCCATTCCTCCGAATATTTCTTTCAACAGGAAATACGTTCAACCAAAGAAACAATTTTTCATTGAAAAAATTTTGTGCTTAACGGAAATGACGCGAATTGAGATTAATGAATAACCGAGCCCGGAAGTTTTTGGAATAAAGAGAAATATAAATAGGAGCGTCAAAAGCGAGTAATAAGCACAGTAAGGTAACGAAAACCTTGGAATCGTTGTTGCGAGACTGTGACACCGAGCCAATTTTTCGTAAACGCGAGGCGCTCACGTCGAGTCGACGACAAACAAGTGCTTTTGAATTTTTCCTTCCACTTTTATTTTTCAATCCCTTTAGGGGACAGACGGACTGACCTCTCTTTTTTTTACTGCGACTTTGTTACAATTTGTGAAATTCTTTTTTGACGCGCTGAGGTACCTCTGCCCTCCTCCGAAGATAAAGCATTGGATTTTGCTCGGGTTTCACAAAGAAAAAAATCGGAATGCATAAAATAATTCGTGACTTGCAATCCAATTAGTTATAAATTACATTAATCAATCTTCCCTAAAGATAATTATCCGACTATTCGCATCAGAGGTTGTCTCCTCAAGCTGAAATATCAACGCTACCGCGAAATACTTCCATATATTCACATACGTATGATGAAGTAGTTAAAGCTCTGAAGAAAGAGGACGAAAAATATTTCAACGAATTGAAAAAAAAAAGAATTGCAAAGCTGCGCGGTATGAGAGGTGTTCCGCAAAAATTTCCGGACCGCGGACGAGTTTTCATATCGGTGGCAAGAGGACGTACATCCGTGCGCGAAATTACGTCCTGACCGTATGACGAGAAATGGAGCGTAGAAAGTGTTGGGATAGAGAGGGACGAGAGACACGTCAGATAGACGAGTGTGTGGAGTCTAAAGGATTTTTAATATAAAAAGGGGTTTTACTGGATAGCTGGAGGAGGGGGAGTGGGATGACGGAGGAGTTCCCTGGGTGGCATGAGATATCCTATGCACAGTCTGGGTTATACTGTTGAGATACACGTTATGGGGAAAAAGGTCGAGAAGTTTTTGAAGCGCATAGAATGGAGGAGAGGGAGAAAATGCCCTGACACGCGCCCTCTGTACACGGTTATCATGCATGCATGCGTCTCCGGTGGCTCTCTTGAGGGGATGAATTTTCCAGCTGCGGGACGTACTCAACTTTTGCCGTCAACATTTCAACGACTTCCACTTACGCAACCGCATGTGTACGGAAGTTTTTGTTAATTCTCGGGGACTGACCCTTCTTAACGAATTTAGGGAAACGCGGCTGAGTTTGGGGGGGAAAAAGTTGGACAATTAGGGAGGTTGGTTGATGAATATTCTGGAGTTTATGATTATGTTAATGAGGTATATTTTAGGTGGAGGGAGTTCGGAATCGAGTACAATGATGAGGTATTCATTGACTAATGAGATTTTACTATTACTGCAGTGTATGAATTGCAATTTTATCTATTGAATTGCAATTTTTAAACAGAAATGGTGGGCACAGAAAATCAAATTTGATGGACAGTGGAAATTTTTGAATTTTTGAAATTTGAAAAATTTTAAATAGATTTTTTTTTAATGGGAGAGCTTATAAATTTTAATAATAAGTTTCGGTCAAAATGGAAGATCTTATTTCTGAGTTTCAATCATTTTCGCTTGACTCTATCACTGGAATTGAATTGAAGTACATTTGTTCTTATTTTAGACAACATTTTAAGGAAACCGGGATTTTGATATTGATCCTAGAAAGTCAACAGATGTAAATGAATGAAACAACAAAAAACATCTCGGGTTGGATTAATGAAAAATACATACACCCGAGCGTAGAACAAATTTCATTCTCTCTAATTCAATATCACGCTTCCATTTTCCATCAGCCGTTCATCTCCCTAGAATATTTGTCAACACCAAATTGAGTAATTAAATTTGTAATAGTTATTAGATTCGAAGTATGCGATTCTCACTCGCGTATTCCATTCGCAAAAACAATTGAATTCCAATTCATCTGAAAATGTCAAGGAATTTCCGATGTGCGCAGTCACGCTGAAGAGTCTCCAACGTTGAAAATAATCCAATTTGCTGGAGGGTGTATTGAAACTAATTAAAGGCTCACTCATGTTTCCAGCGCCAGAGCCAAAAGAAAATTGTGCTTTTCCAGGGAAAACCGATTGACGTTGTTCTTTTTTTTCTCAATTTCCTTGTTTTTTTTCCAATGTGGATGGAGATCGAAGTCAATTATAAGTTTTCTATCCCTCACTAGGTTTTCTAGTCCTGGCTTTTCCAGGTCGTCAGGATCACGTTGCCTCGGCGATGCCTGAGTGCTCCGGGGACCACTGGAGATGCTCTTGGATTAACGAACGTCGTCGGATTACTTGGGCGTTAGGAGTCTGTAGTAGGGGAAATAGTAGTAGACTAACCTGTGACACTGTACACCGGGTGGCTGGGGAACCTGGTTATTTCAACTCCATTTTGTCGTGACATATTGATAGATACTGGAAAAAAAACTCATGGGAAAGTTGCAAAATAGCCGGCGAATACTGAAAATACGTGAAAAATTTTGTAATATTTTAAAGACACCAAAATTGCTTCATCTGTTGACGAGTACTTCAAAAAATTATTTCTAAAACCCTTGGTAATAACTTTTGGTAATAATTTTTTTGCCATAGCCACCAACAAATCGTCCAACTTTGGTGTTAGCGTATTGAGAAATTGTCTACAAGTATGAGCTACCGTTGGAGTACCTTAAAAGTAGAAAAAGAAATGAAAGGGGAAGTCTCATTTGTATTAATCCTCGGTTTTTATTTTTTCACATTTTTTAGGGATTAATTTACAATTGTTTCATTGGGACTGCAATTTTTTTTATTCCTCTCTTTTAATAGCATACGATAAATATTGCGGTATTTGTCTATTCTTCATTATTTCAAATTTAACTCATCGAGATAATGCAATCAGTTTTGATGATAGAGGAGTAACACATGATTGAATACATTAAATTGTGGGAAAACTCATTGATTATTTTGGGCACGAGTTATTTTGTCTGTTGAATCACGTTTCACGCACTCGACACCATCCATGAATTCACCGCTCGAATTCAATATCAGGTATACAATGGCTCCAGTTCATTCCCTTGTACATTGGAAAAATCGTATTCTGTCGGAGTTAGGGAGGTTGTTTATGAATGGAATTTTGCAATCACTTTTTTTTTCGTAATTTTAATTTTTTATATTTATGAGGATCATTTTATTTTCCTCTAATTTATGGGTAATTTGAAAGCTTTTGGGGTTGCGCTTCATATATTTACAAAACTGATATTTATTTAAACTCACGATACTCGAATCGGGCTGACCAAATGAAGTGAAAGTTTTAATAAACCTAACAACCAAATGGAAATTTAAACATTTTAGTCGCAAAGTGGTAATACGTTTCATATCGATTTTCACAGCTGGAGATTTTAATAAATATCTCGACATCTGAGAGCAGTAAAATTTTTCATATCACTTTTATTATCCTAAAAAAAATCTCAACGAATAATAATAAAGTGGAAAAATGGAATGAAAATAGGAATGAAAATGTGGAAAAATTACATGGAAATTATGAAGTGTTTTTGTATTCTCAATTGTGGATCATTTGTTTTCTGTTCAATTCCGGCAAATTATCCATAAATCATGCCAAATCCTCGAGATGTCCATTTTTTAACTGGAAGGGAGATTTATAATTTCAATTTTCTTGAATTCTCAATGAAATGTGAAAAATTTACAAACGCTGCATATTTCCAAGCTGTGGGGATCGCGGTGCCGCAATGGTAATTGTGCTCTACCGCACAGACACTCCATCTGCGAATCTCGTTCGACGTTGCCAAATCCCAGAGATGATATCTCTCGCTTGAAATTTCTTTCGTATGATTTCGTTGAATACGTGGGAATAGTTTCATATTTTAGGGGTTATTGATTTCGTTATTGCTCACGTCGGTAAAAATCAATTCTAAAGATCTTTTTGCCGTCAATTTTCAATTTTTCATTCGTTTGAGATCGAAAAAGAAGCAGCTCACTGGATAAAAACATGCTTATTATATCATGACTGGGCTCCTAAAGTGAACTGTCACTCACATCCGCCGGTGATTTTACCCCACGTTCAATTACCCCTCATAAGACTCGCTTAAATCCTCCTCTCCGCGATGCTTTCAAAATTTCCCTCATTCCAAATAATTTCCATACGAGACCGCGCACGAGTACTGCATGCAGGGAAAAAAAAAGTCTGCCGCCATGTCACTTTAACCCCTCGAGCAAGCGACTCCCTCTGCTTTCAGCCATTACGATACACTTTTACCCATTTTTTCCCTCCCCTTTTGTTCTTCTTTTTCGTGAAAGCCTGCGGAAAAGCGGAAGCCTATTTCTCAGCGATAAGAATCAATGGGATTTTAGCCGAGTGCCTCGCACGCGAGGCACGTCGAGTTAAAAGGTACTTTTCAAACCTCTGGTGCTGGATTTGTCTCTCCCTAGCCCAATCCCTTCCCTTCTCTCACTGTCTATATTCTCATTCCTACCGTTGAGAATCAAAAGCCACATGACCTCTACTCTTGCCTTTTGGTATGCTGGATGGTTGTGGGGCGTTATCCTTTCGGCTTCCGCTGGGAAGTTTGGACGGTTGTGGGTGAAATCTCGGGGATGACCACTGGACTATGTCCAAGCTTATCATTGAGATAAGGCTGGTGTTACGGCGATGGCGCTGACACCGCTAGGAGAACTTGTCGTTTATTAAAGAAGAAAAAAATATTTTTGACGGAGATTATTTACTCAATACAAATTGTCGTAAAATCCGCCAAGGATTTTCAGGCGAATGGCGCTTTGGAGTTCAAGCCGGGGGTGAGAACATAATTTTTTGTTGTTAAATTGCAGTGCGTGAATAATATTATTAATCGCGAGACTTTACGACTCCAAAATTTGACCATCGAAAAATTGTTTCTACTAATGAATATTTATTATTAAATTCGCTTTATCGAAATGAGGCTTTCCTCACTTGGACAAGCCAAGAATAGTCCAATAGTCTTCTTACAACCGGAAAAATTATTTATTTGAATGAAATAAATCAATTTATTTGGACAGTTGAGCGTTGAGTTGAGAGGCCTGTTTTGAATTTGGAAAAAACAAATTTAAGGGTAACCCAAAATTTTTCCCTTTATTTTATATTAAACAATTGTTTAATATGAAATAAATGCTCTTCATTATTAACAGATTTTCGATTGAAACGAGCGATTTTGGTAGGCGTACTCTTCAGACCTACTGAATCCACTTGTCGCTAAAGGGGCATGATCAAATCGGCGGCGAATTCATCGAAATCGAGAAATAAAATATTCACTCCATGTCCTTTTCATTGGACCTACACTTTCCGTCGAAACATCTATACCAACCATCAGTGACTACCTTTTTCTGATTGAATTGAAGTGGTGGATGAGGATGGATTATTTATTCCTCGGATGTATGCTCACGTGTAACGAGATTGACAGTTTCAATGAGTGCAGAGCCAATTGCGGATTGACAACTGGGTTAGGTACACTGTCCGCGGAATAGCCAACGTTCACCCAACTCCCTCCTCTTTCCAGCAATGGCTGCCCCACCCCATTTTGATGGCGTATACAGCTGTAGCTCATAGCCAATTCCTCCAATGAGGCAGCAGGTGTTTGTCTGCTTGCCATAGCAAATGGTGTACATTTTGGATAATTAGTTTTAAAATCAATACTTCAGGCAATATTTTCCATCAATTGTGAGTACCCATGAATTTTCCAGTGCTACAAATTATACTGTGTTTATTGGAAATCGGTAAACTCGTGGGAAGATGGCAATGCCGGATAAATGGCATCGATGTAATACGAGTTTGTTAACGCAAAATTTTATCTCCAGTGGAGGAATATTTTCAAAGTTTTGTGATTACTTCTTCTTGATTTTTTTTTTTTAATGCCTTCGCGGAAACTTGTCGCAAGTGCTCTGTAGTTTTTACAAAGTAGGAATGACGTGCGCCTTAACCAACTCGGCCACTGTCGTCGGTTTAGTATATTCTTGAAATATTTGAGTTGCATCTTTTTATGGAATTTAGAATAATTTCGTAATTTTTATGCAATTTCCCATTGATTTGGGATTGACCGGTTGAATTTTGAGAGATTAGCTGGCTTTTTAACAATAGAAGCAATTGAAATATCATTTATATTGATTAATTCAATTGTTAGTGTAGGTGGAATAATATTTTAGATGTTTCTCGATTTTTTTCAATTTTTGCAACAATTTTACTGAAAACTTGTAATCGCTTTCGTAGTTTTTACGAGGTTTGGAGATAGTTGAAATATCGACGCAGCGAAAATTGTATTGTTAAGCAGTTTTATACATATTACGGGGGATGGGAAAAACTTTTTAGACGGTATTCATTTAGCGGTTCATGCCCACGAAAGGGCTCTTTGCGAATCTCCAATGGAAAATACTTGAAATATTTCGAATTCATCTCTCCATATTTCTATCGACATTCTTGGATAGTTCCGGTGGCTTTGCGCGGAATTTAAGTTCATCATTTGGGATTATATGGGTATTCTCGGAGTTGTGAAAATTCATTGAATGAAAAATAATAATAATTGCATAATTTCGACGTGTTTTCAATCTTACATAAAATTCAAATTAAAATTTTCCCATTCTTTAATAACACGAAATCCATAAAAAATATTTAGAGCTGGATTTGCCAAGTATTTTCGTGCCAAATTTTATCTGAACTTCGGAAAATTTGAGGAATTGTTTTTGAGAATTAATTCACTGTTACGTAATAATTTTTTAAGCCAAAATATTCATTAAAATCAATTTATTGAATCGAAGGGGGAAACTTGGTATATTTCATTGAAAATTATTGTTATCGTTCATCGGATTGTTATTTCAATTGGGGGTAAAATAGTTTTTTAATATTTTTTACGATCTCCTCATTGGTTAAATGAAATCTTGATAGTTTTGTGTTCTCACAACTCACCAAGTAAATATTAAACAAAGTGGAGCACGTCTTAATTCTGAAATCAAACCCAGGAGGAAGAATCGATGAAGCCTACGCTTCCTGATTCCCCCCATAACAAAAAGAGTCGACAAAGGTAAATGATAAGGGATGAAATAACAGTCAGTTCGCCTCTGGGAAAAGAATTCAGCCCGTAATTGAGGTTTATTTCCTGCTTGTAACTTGTTGAGTGGCTCGATCCTGGTGGCAATGCCAAACTGATGTGTTAACGCTTAAATCATGAAGTGTTGAGTGTGAAATTTTAGGTTCTCGTATGTTTCCCAAAAAATTTTGTTGAATGTGGAACAATATATTTTTAAAGCCTGCACACAAGTAAAGTAATATCAAATCCTCTCTTTATAAATAAATAGAGGCATAGATATATTCACCAAACAGATAATCAAAATTAAAAAATTACTCACTGTAACTCACTCAATTTTTCAATTATTTATTTTTTTTTCAACTTGAGTCAAATTATTTGTAGCTCTGTGAAACAGAATGATCCATTTTCTTATGATAACAATTTATTTTGGCGATATTCCTCGGATTTATCTCCCAATTTAACTATTCATCAGCCGTCAGTAAATGCTCTGCAAATATTTAAAATTACCCATCGTCGGATTATTTAGAATCGAAAATTTGCATTCATCGAATATTCAATTGGAATAACTCCCTTATTCTGAGTAAATATGATCTCTCGTTGTTCTTACCGGTTTATCCTTTCAGGGACTTATTGAGTTGACAATTACCGGGCAAATAGAATAAATTGCAATCTCAGTTGATGGGTGACTTTTGTACTTGGTCCGGTGTCATTCTCACGTGGCCCGCAAATTCGAATTGCGGAGGTTTGCGCTGCCTCGGGGAGTCGTGACTACTTTTTACGGCTCCAGAGCCCAAATAAGTCGGTAGCGCTCAATCTCCGGAGGACAAATAAAACAGTTTCAGGCAGCGTTCACGGAAGGGATTTATTTTTAAGGAGTTGAGAATTCATCAGGTTTTGGTGAACGTGAGGTGACGACATTGACGGGTTTAGGGAATAAAAATGGACAAATAAAAAAACTTGTTGTTCTTCATAGAAAAAGATTGAAATTAAAAGTTTCGGTACAGTCTGACGTTTTTATCGCATTGAAGTTTCCCTGAAATCTCGTCGTTGACAATTTTTTAATTCTGAAATTACCGATCTCTCTCGTTATACACATTTACTTGCTAGATATTTTCCGTGGCTGAAGCCCATATTTTTTTCTCAGTCTGCGGCCATAAAAATTCAATATTTTTTTCTATTAAAAAAAAAAAAACGAAAACTGTTCACCCAACCCAAAAATCGATTTTCCATTACAACGAAAGGTTATTTCCCTAAACTCCTTAATCGCTATCAATCTCTCCTCTGTCTCAGAACCCAGCAGGGAGATGGGCGCATCCCATGGCATTTGATGGAACGATAGTTCAGCATATTAGATTCCATTCTGTGTAAACTTGGTAAATTCAATCGTACGTGAGATCGAAAATCGATCACTCCTTGTATTTGAGAAGTTATCAGGTACACGGTTGGATTACGGAGTGTGATACACCTCTGTATTGACATGAATCTGCTGCGTGTATGCCCCTTCGCTAGATTCCAATCTCTGAAGTTCGTCGAAGAGTGGAGGAACCCTTCGGGGGCGAATTCGATCAAGCTATCCGGCTACTCTAACACTCCAATCGACACCTCTCGGGGTACATAAGCATCTGTAGAATGCGACAATATTTTCCTGATACATCGGCACATCGATCTCGGAGAATTCAAGATTTGGTCAGATTCAGGAGGCTATTTCTTTATACGGGGGGGAAAATAATTCGATCCATCAAATATTCTCTGAAATTTCAATAGCCCTTGAGTGTTCTCTAGCTTCAAATGCTCGTCGGCAAAATATTTGATTGGCAAAATTACATTCTTGTCTCAGTGTAATTTTTTTTTTGCCAGTGGTGCCGGGAGGGTAGCCGGCTCACTGGTAATTGTCCAATTTTGAGCTTTCTTTCCTAACAGTCTCTGCGGCTGGGTGGATTCGAATGTTGGGAGAATACTCATCATCATTGAAAGAATATACCCGTAAAGTTGGAGCTTAATAGAGCATTTCATTCTCCCATTTGTTCCCCGTGAATGTCCTTTAATATTCGTAAAACTATTCGAAACTTATCCTGACCTTTTTTCCTCCTCTTCCCATACCTAGTCCGTAAATGGCACAAATTTTCGCGCAATCTCTCGTAGAAATTTACCGCGTTGTCTCCCAGGTGAACAAGCGCCTCTGATTTTTTTCTCTCTCATCCTCTATTTTGTTTTTCTTTTTTGCTTTACCCTCGAAACACTAGGTGAAGACAAGAGAAACGAATAAGAAAAGCCAGTTTCCACCGACAAGAGGCTAAAGAGGGGGAATGAAGAAAGCTCTCCCGCGAAATTGCTGGAGGTTTGTATTCCAACTCAGGCTAATCGGCTGTGAAAACCGAGAGACCGTTATCTCTCTTCCTCACACTCCCCCGCTCGCCTCACCTCTCGAGATAATTTGCATTTTAAATTGGGTCGAATATTCGAAGTTTGCAATACACCAGTGAGCAATTTTCTGCATTAGAATAGATGCACAAGGGGAAGCTTGAAAAAAAAAAGTGTGAATACAATGCTTTTTTGCATTATGCAGAAGTAAAAAACATCTCTCCGGTATTTGCACACTCTTGCATCTCATTTCCCCCTCAGTTCGTCGAGGTGGAAATCTCTTTTTTTCGAAGTGTAAGGGGTTGAATGGGGGAAATCTCTTGGTAGATTTTTTTCGACATTCTGGGCTTTTGATCGATGACTTCGTGATTTTAATTTTCTTTGCGGTAGTCGCAAAAAAAAAACAACAACACTTGTTGGAAGCAAAAAGATCCGGGGTAAATCGTGAAATATTAATTTATCAATTTTTCACTCTACATTGTCCGTTTTAAATAATTATCTTTGATGCAATTGTCAACAGCAATGGATTCTTTGAACTTAATATCAGATTAATAAATGTTCTTTGCATAAAAATTCAAAATTGATTATTGATGTAAACATTGTTTATACTGAGTGCATTAACTTCGTCAATTAATTCGTTAAAAAAATTGAAACGAATAACAAATGGTTGAATAAATTATTTTACCCCATTGTAACACGTCACCCGTCAGCCCCCAACATCATTCACCCCTGATAGATGATTTTGAAATTCGGAAAAATATAATTCTCGTAACGCAGCTTTTCTCACCCGAACGGCGGATAAACTTTTCAATTAAATCCCGTAGCTTCCGATTCCAATTTATCTTTGTGGAGCTGTCTCACTTTTACCCCACGAGCTGAGAGGAGTTTCCACACAGACTCTAAGCCCCGTATTCCACGAAAGCTAGACAATTAATTTATCTCTCTCGCTCTTGCGCTGTCTCAACATTTTCTCCTTGAAACTTGTTTTTTTCACTTTTTCCCTTATCCGTTTTTATTATTATTATCTTTATCATTTTTTGTTTGATAATTAATCAAGCCGATTATGAGCTCGGAATCTCTTGGTTTATGGTAATGCAAAACTTTTGACATTTGCATTAGTGCATTGTCTTACTCCCGGAACTCGTATATAATCCAATTTCACCCGATGCATTTTGGGGGTAGTAGGGGGGATGGGGGAGGGTTCTGGCCGAAGGGGGGCGGGGCGGGGAGAGTTCTAGGGTGCTTTCAAGTTCGTGTTAACGCGACATTAGAGCCGGAAACGGCGGGGTATAATTATGCACGGTGAAACTATTACCTTAGGTCATGCTCTGGATGAATTTCCGGTGGGTAAGGCTTATACGATTCATACGGAGAGGAATTGTCTGCAGATAGTGTTCAGATGGGATGAGAATCGGGATGAGGAAAGCACTAGAGGATATGTTGTACTGAGTTTCACTTCATGACAAATTACAACGGTTACTTCCCGTTTGTGGGTTTACCGTGGATGAGTGATTCAGCTCGTACTTATGAGTTTTATGGTGACATATTTTAGATAGACAACGGAAGTGAAATTGAAGGCTCACGTTAAAAAATAATTGACTGTTTGTTATTTTTTAATAAACACAATTTTATTCTCCCACAAAGTATTCATTATGGCATTTCACCATTTAAAAAATTCACTCTCTTCTAGGGAGTACATCTTCACTGCAGAAAAGTAAATTGCCCCTCCCCCCCCCCCCAAGTGGGGATGCATCATCTTCGTTAAATGTCTCAATCTTCTTTTTACCTCGATAAAAATTTCAGCATCCCTGAAATTTCTCTATTCCGTCTCCGAAAGTGTGCAATACATTTGAAATCCTCGGTATTATCCACCGGACGCCGTAGCCCGTATAAAACTTTAACCGTGTTTAAGTATACAATCCTATAAACTTGCTCCAAAGTGAAAGATAAGAGGACAGAGAAAAAAAAAAAAGAAAAAATTCTCCCCGAGTTGCATTTACCTCGTGTCCTGACTTGAATTTGTTGAGTCTCGCCTGCTCCTATTTTTATACTGTATACAAGTACTTCAGGGACATGTTTGAGCCCTGTTACAAAACCCAGCTACCTTTTGCTAAATTATTCAATTCATTTTCACTGGTTGGCCCCGCCAATGTAGTTCACCGACCCAGCTTTTGCCTCTCTCCTCTACATCTCTCGACTTCTCTCATTTTGTCGGCTGCTGTGTTGCGAGTAATTTTACTTCAGAAAATTCGAAATTGCCTTGGACATGGAGGATCAGCGTGGCATGAGGGTAAACTCGGTTTGCAGCAATTTACTGTGCATATCCATGTTTTCAAAAGCCCTCACTTTTATATTCTCGACGTTATTTTCTTTTTTTCTCGTAGCATAAATTTATATTTACGCGGTCGTTTAGATTTATTGTCAGATCATTGGGCATTCACGAGTATTTATGCCGGGGAATTTTATTTGAAATTTATTTATCGGTTTGACAATGGTGGAATTTTGGTATTGTTAAATCAAGTGATTTTCAATAGGAATTCAATGAAAATTGAGCCGACCCTAATCAGTATGACAAATGGATATATTAGGGCACTTTACGATCGGTTGATTGGGCGACTGCGGTTAAATAAAAACAAAAAGAGAATTAAAAAATTAAAAATATTTCAGCCAATTTCTTAAATTTATTTGCCATTTAGAAATTTTGAATTTATTTACTGAAAGTTTATTGCACTAAGATCTCATTGATCGAAATATTCGATTGAAGTTTGAGCATTTAAAAAATTCGAACAGTCAATTTTGAGGAGATAAAAATTTTGACGATACACTAAACTTTTAGAAACAAAATATAAAATGAAAATACGGAAAATAGTTCACGAGATGTCGTTACCATTAATTCCACATAAACGTTTTTCACATTTTCCATAATAGTATAAATAAATTGAAAATCAGATCTTGTTGCTTCAGCACATCATTATACATTCATAACTTTCCACTATTATCCACCATTCATTCTACCTGAAGACATTATTATCCTGATTCTAAGCCATCGTGTATCAAAGAAATCCATTGAGTATTCCATCCGCCCCCTCGAGAAAACAGAATCCCAGAATCTCGTCTCCATCAATGCTCCTACTAACGAGCATCTCAGTCCAACGTCAAAATATTCAGTAACAGAGTTGGAAGTTCATCTTCACGTTATGTTGTACAGATGTCGAGACGAGTAAAAAGAAATTATCCCATAAATTCTGCACCTCGGTATTTTCTCGTCGTCATTTTATCCCCATGTTTTACAATTCCTCGCACGTATTTGACGGTGAAATAGTCCTCTTAGAGACTGCTGCCGTAACTGCAAATAGAGTAAAAGACGAAAAATGTATCTTCGCGAGGCGGGCGGGGCTCAGGGGGCTTTCCAATCCTGACAACTATGTATACTGGTCTCGAGGGTGATTAACGTAGCTCAACAGTCGGCAACAGTATTGTCCGTACTGCACTGTAAATTTTAATAGTCTTGGAATTGCCAACTAAATTTTGTAACAACAATTGGAGAAAAATCATATCTAATGGGCATCAGTGAAATTATACCTTGCAATATGTTAGTATTTTTTGTCATCATTTCTCTTCATAAATAAATCATTTCCTTTATCTAAGAAATTGTTATTTTCCGGTTGTCATAGAAAACAATTTCTACTCTTTGACATTCAACAAAATAACATTCCGTCTTTAAATAATTAATTGCTTTAATCCTGACGCTAAAAACTGCTCCAAGTGATTTAAAAATCGGTTGACTTTCGGAATATTCAATGAAATGGTAATTTTCATGTCTACATGACAACTGATTTCTCGCAGCGTAGAACCTCCAAAAACGTCTCGCGGAAACTATCGGATTACCGTACAATCACGAAAACCGAAAAGATATCCTCCAGGCGCCCACACCCAGTTGCATAACAAAGGGCAAGTCTATCCCATCCCCTGATAAATGTGAAATCAATAATCAATGGGTTATCGATCGTGACCCCAGTGACTATCGAGTTACCCGTTTGGGGGGCAAGAGGGGGAGGAGGGGCTACTACGGTCATCTATTCTGGTACGTTTCCCTCGTTGGTATCTAGGCTCAACGAGCGAGCGAACGCGTTAATCAGGGAATGGTTCTCTCAACAATTCGGGGCCACACAATCCCGACTACGAATGGAGCGTGGATGGTGGATAGAGGCGGCCTTCGGTTTGCATGCAAACCCACTCGGGCTAAAGGTTTCGTTGCAACGGGTATGGGATAAATGGATGTGTTGGGTTGGGTTATACCGTCTCTCCGACTACGGCTACGACGATGATGATGTGATAGGAAAAGCCCACTCCTCATGTACAATGTGTACCGGCTCTCATTCCGATTTGCGTATCCGAAATTAGCGAGCCGCTAGAGGTGGCGCGTGTTCGCGACGTTTATAGCTCAACGAGAGGGGAGCATTGGGACGAAGGGAGAGAGAGAGTTCGACCACTCCTAGATTCATCGGGGCTTTGGACACTGGCTCTGAGCTATACAACTCAAGCCCTCAATGGTCATCTCATCCTGCGCCGTATCCTCCCTTACACACCCTTGAATGCATTTGCTGGGTGGGAGCGGATCAAAGGGCGAGAGAGCTCTGGTAATTCCACCGGTAAATCCGGTTCTATCAGATGTCTCGCCGTCTAAACTCACCTCCGTCTCTCTGCACTTCAAACGAAGCCTCCTTTGTTGGGTCTGTTGGGGCTTCTGGTTTTACCGTATTTACTGTTTACATTGCCGTGGTCAGATGGAGAACGATACGAGTTTGCTTATGACAGTTGTTGGCTGCTGGTGGGAGTTGGGAATATTTTAGTTTGGCGGAATTTTTATTTTCTTTTGCAACTGGAGGCGCAGTTTTGAGGAGGCTAGCGAATTTTGGGATGATATAATACGAGGCCAGACGAGATTTTTGACTCTGATGTTGAGCTTTCCGCTTGTGTCTCGTGCCATGAGAGTCTTGTGCATTTTCGTTCTATTGGGACAATTGTAGAATTTTTTTTTTCAAATATCAAATTTATTTATGGATCTCTCTTCGTTTTGCATATCCCCCTCATTTTTACCCAAAGTTTTTTCCTGTATTTTGCAATTCCGTTTGCCAATCTTCAAATAATAATCCAGCAGTCGAAATGAGATGCAATCAGAGAACAAACGCTGTAGGATTGGACTTTTAAGTTGGATTTCGCAATCATTAGGGAAGCGCCAGGAGAGACGATTCCAGGAGGAAAGGAGTAAAGTCAAGATGAAATAAGAAAAGTACAGGACAGATGTGTAAGCTGATTGGATTTATCGGGTCGTCAGATTGCCATCGAGACTGGAGTCACCATTTCTCTCCCTCTTTTCTCATCTTATTCCTTGCTTTTATACTTTCCTTAGCTTCGTTGAGCCCCTGATACGTCCAACTTCCATGAGCCCCACTCTCACCACATGGCGCTCTTTTTTTTTTTTAATTCTTCCCTTTAACCTGCCCCTCAACCCACAGCTTCAATTTTTTTTTGTTCTCCTCAATAAAAGTTCAATAAGCCCAGAGAGCCGTGTTGCTGTTCCGGTATGACGGTTATTCCGGTCGCGTCCTCATTTTTCTAGTACTCTTTTTGTCGTTTCTCTTTCTTGTTCTTTCTTGCCATCATTCAAAAGAGCTCCCTTGCTACGAAAAGATGACGAGGGGCGGGATATTAAAAGAACGTTTTCGATGGAGAATAATGAGGAAAAGATGTCGCTTGACTGCGACAAAGCTTTCTCTTCACAGTAAAATATTGTGATAAAAAAAAGGAGACACTCAGTTCAGTGAAAATACAGGTTTGGGGGTTCATTGTTGAGATTTTTTGAGGAATTCCAGAGTTATTACGGATATTCAAGTACTTTGGACATTTCTTTTTGTAAAATTTCTTTTCAATGTGACGTGTTAAAAATTAGAGTTTCCCTATTTTAGATACATCATTACCCTTTTTTTTAAATTTCGTAATTATTCTGTATTATTTTTCTCGGTAACATTTTTCCAATCAAACAAAATAGAATTTCTTTTTATTGAGATATTTCTGCAATATTCGGCGATATCTGCAATAGATTCGGTGATAAATTTTTCATTCGTCTCATTTTTACAGTGACATTTTAGAAATTTAATTAATGACATTCATGAAGAAAACTTGGCATGACTAGACATGATCCACACCATTTTATATCTATCAATTAAACCGTAGACAATGCGGTCACGTTACGATTTTTTTTTGTGGTATTACCCTCGTCATTAGTATTCGTCGAGCGACGTTGGCGACACTGCACAAAGAGGCGGAGTGAAACGATGTCCCGTCAGAGTTTGGGTGACATAGCAAGGACTTATCTGGCGAATTCGTATCCCTCGCTTGCAGGTTAATTTCCCCCCCGCACTACTGGAATCGACCGGATTCACGTCATAAAATCTTCGAGTGGGCACTCAATGCCTCGGGACGAGATCCATTTCAATTGGTCCGGTGGTAGTCGAGACGATTTTAATAGAGAGCAGTTGGGGGATGAGTGTAAATCTGATTTAGAGGCGGATTTTTCCATAATTTTAATCCATTTATTGGTGGAGCCCTCATTGAACAAAGACATTACGTGATATCACAAATTTCAGACGATTTATGTACTCCAATAACGGGAGATTATCTTCATCGTCTTATAATAATCTTTCTCTGTCATTTTTTTTCATTCACATTTTCACAAATGCCTCGTGGTTGTTTTTTATTATCGGTATAGAATCGTTCACGTTCGTTCAACTGGAATTGCTTTTTTATTTTACTTTAATCAGAAATTGCATGGAAAATTGAAAAACAAAGGTAATGCCCATTTTACCGCAGTCGTCTCAATATCGAATTGCATATTTTGGCAAAGACGTAGTCTAGACGCAATACTAGACAATAATAAACTGCTCCATGTTCATTTCGATATCCCATTGAATTTTTTAATCTCCATTCCAACCGTAAAATCCTGTTTCATCGAGCCATTCCGAGTCGTGAAAGAAGTTGATTAATATGCTCGGCCATAACAGACTTATTGTTCCTGACATGATTCAGCGTTGACATGAATTTCTCTCGTCTGGGAGGGAGGGAACAAAAAATGAAATTAGAGGGACAGTTTTTCGTTTAATCCCATCGAATCGACCGTAAGACCAAGTGAGAATGACTGGAAGCGCATGACACCGGTATTAAAGACCTCCGGGGTTAGCGGGCGAAGGGACCATTGTTAACTCCGCCAAGCGGAAGAATTAAAAATTCTAGTAGTCGTTCCATCCCGTTGATGTATCCCGAGTATTCTTTTGGCTTAACAACCCGGAAGCACAGAACAAAAACACTCGGGGGAGAAAAAAAAATCTACAAGACTTTCTTTCATCGAGTTAAGAGTAAGACGTTAAATTTTTTAGGGTCTGCGCTCAAGGATCCTGAACTCTTGTGCAAAATGTTATATTACTACTTGAAGTTGTGCGAGTATTCTTCATGGGGAGAATTCTTGACGTGTTGCAAAATTTATAATGATATATAAGAGTCGAATCGAATAGGTTCAATTTTTTGAAAGTTTTGGGAGCCCTTGACAATTATACGCAAATTTTACGGACTTTCCCAATTGAAAAAATTAAATTGTGAGGAATAATCAGTTACAAATGTAATTTTTTGCTTAGTTTTTTCATCAGAATGAGTAGAACTGCATTTTCAATGAAATCTGACATTTTATGATGAATATGAATTTTTATTTCATTATTTTGTTCTCTCTTTGAAGAAATTTCAATTCCACACTCGTGATAATTATCAGTCTACTATCTATGAAATTACTTTGTTTTTCTTACCCTGAATTGTTAATTGTCGACGTGAGGCATGGATTTGTAATGCTATTTTGTCAGTTAACACCTGATCCACGAAACTTCACCGGCTGTTTCATTGACTCAAGCAAGTGTAGTAGTCATTGGTCAATTTCTGCGGTACTTGGAGTGGCCCCTTTGGTATGGAGCACGTGTTGAGTGCTATAGTGTCACCTGGCCATCCACAAATTAACCTAATCACGCGTATTCACCTCTAGTACCCACTCGGTTTGTCCACTCGCACGTGTCTCTCTCACTGTCAGTCCATGTGCGAAATCGTTTGGCGAATATCGAGGATAATACAGTGGATATAAGGGTGATACATACAAAAGAGGGGACATCAATTTTACTCTGGTGGTACGTGTGTATCTTGAAAAGTCGGGGTACAAAGTTACCTCTCAAGATTTCTCCGACGCCTGGAGAGCACTTACTGATCCATGACTCTGTAAATTTCAATAAAAATCCGAGGAGCTAAGAAGTTTGGGGCAGTTTATTTTATCCACTAGAGAAATCTCGACATTTTATCTTTCGTCCTTTTATTCTCTTCAGCGTCGACTGCGCGCAATGTACTTCAAACAATCAAAAATTCTATCAATTTTTTTTTTCATTTCTGATAAATGTAGTTTTCTGCAAATAATTGAATCATCAATTTTAATATTTTACGAGAGGAATATTATTTTCCCGGGCCCCCCCCCCCCCCCTATTCCCTTGAAATAATAACAAATGAGACTATTTGGTTGAATAATAGTTGTCAAAAAGCGAAGATGGATTTCGGTGGTTTAGGTGGAATTTAAAAATTAGTTATTACCCAACCTCTAAAAAATCTTATTCTGCTCGAATTATAATTTCTCCTCCGCCTCCAGCCCCCAAGTTTGTCCCGGACAATCTCTCTGAGACGGCCCACACCCCCAGCCATCTGTATTTCCCACTGCTGTCAACCGAAATACCCAGTAACGAGCCGGACTGCCAGATTTAACCCTCGGAATGTGCTGGCTGGTCCGATTTCTAGCCTTCGATATTTGGTAGAACCAAGTTGAACGGAGACGGACGTGTATACCTCAGGGGAAATGCTGATGGGATTTCTGGTATTTGGTGGGGATCCAGCTTACACTTGCAAATGTATTCCCAGTGGTTATTCCGTTGCCCATGTGGGAACGATGCATTAACGCCACACTTGCCACCCCCTCCCCCCCCTCAAAAACACTCAATGTGTGAAATGTTCTCTTCCACGCGACATTGTTACAAAATACAACCATTGCTTGTGCTACAATTCGCTTGTTTATATGCAGCATGCAGCATACTTATGTGAGTGTGTATGTTGAATACAACCAACAACATCACGAGGAGAGGCCAACGAATGTCTGGATTTCGTTGAAGGGCGGGGGGAGAGGGATAGAGGAAGGCGAAACTGGCATTGCAATGTGCATCTCTCAAGTATTTTCAGCGCTCTGAGGTTAGGATTTTCGTACTTCTCTCAACAGTGTAGGAATTCCGGATGAGGTGTAATCCTGAAGCTCCACTGAGCATTTTGTCCTCCCTGTCTAAATTATTCATACTATCAAAACATGAAATGAATTATAGAAAACAGGGCCAGCTGTATTAAAGGATGGAGCTTTATTTTTCAAATTTACTTGGATATTTAATCAGAATGTAGAATAGATGCGGGAATTTTATTTAAATTGATGCCATCCCATCGGTTCTCTCGGTATTTGGTCAGACGTTCACGGCTTAACACTTGCAAATTTATTCTACTCGGAGTTAACAATCGTCTAGTTTACTTTGGCTTCACACCTTGTTTATATTGTACAGAGGTAACTGGAGAAATTCGGGGGACGGTGAAAAATCCGTATAATGTACCAGACAATTTAGGTGTATTATTTTGGCATATGTTCAAGGATAATATGCATTCAGAAGTGCTAAAGAACACACTTTCACGGATAAAGTGGAGAAAAAGATAAAAGGAAGAGACAAGGGGGGAATTGGATGGAGAGAATAAAAATACAAAAGGGGGATGAGGGTAAGACTGGAAATGACGCAGCGGAAAGAGGTTTTCGCACTCTCGTTCGACCTGGCATTGAGCCCGCTGAGAAAAACCGGGAGACAAAGGATCATCCCAGTTGGAATCTAGCAATGGTGGAAATGGAGAAAGAAAACAGTGTCGCCAATTGCAATGCTATGGCTAGTGTTAGATCGATGTTGGTGATTCAAGTGGAAGTAATGATAGTAAGGTTCAATAGGACAACGACTATCTATATGGGACGCTGTCTGTGGAGTTTTTAGCTGAAAAGGTGCATTAAGGTGTATCATTCGGAGAGGAATGTATCGTGAAACTTGAAATTTCTCCCTTGAGTTGGATTTCTGAGAGCCATGGTACTAATCAAAGGACAACTTTATCTGCAGCCTCGACTTCCTTTACGAATATTCTATGAGGCACTTACTATGTTCTCAAACCTCAGTAGATTGACTTCATAATGCTTGTGTTGTTTACAAGTAATTCATCAAGACTGCCACGCTCATAACGCAAATGTGGGCTAATTCGATTCGTTTCGTGTATATCTGACTAAAATCCCAACTTTTACTGCCATATACTACCCTCCCTCTGCGCTCGGTGTAAAATCGGGGGTATCTTCAACTTTCCACTTTAACTGACAACAATTCGTGGACAAACAGTCGAGCTTTGCGCTCGCTAAAGTTTCTCTCTCATGAATTCACCCATCGCACATACTCTTCTATGTGTCGAATAATGCAATAATAGTAGTGGAAGAGAAGTGGATGTTGAGAGTGTACTTGTATGCGTTAACCAGCATACGTGTAATTGTGTTTTCAACGGGTTTTCGGGTGCCTCGGTAGTGATCGGGACGGGAAAGTATACTATCACATGGTGTTATCGCACTAACTACGATAGCAGTTGTCGTTGAGGGCTGTGATGGCACTTTCAATCAAGGGGCTGATGGAGATTGTGAAGGCAAAGTAGGCATGAACGTCATTAGCCTGAGTGGTCAGCTACGAAATGGTTGTGGGTATCCAGACTAACTCTGTTCACAAGATATCCAATTTCCAAATGAACTCCTAGTTTGCTACTATTCAATCGAGAAATACAATTTAATTGTCTTCAGGAATTGAATGTTGGTCCTCAAAGAGACCAACATAAGTTCATATAGTTTATATAAAGAGTCACCAACTGGTCCATAGACACTCACAATTGCTGGGCTGTAGTAATCCATACGTATCGTCATCATCTATGGACTATAACCAACCCAATAAGTTGCGTTAGTTGAAGTTAACCTTTTTGTTTTATCATTTGTGTCGCCATCAGTTGAGCTTTTATACTTGATACTCTGCATCAATATTCATGGAAGGGGTAATTGGGAAATGATTACAGCATGAGTGGAATATTAAGGGAATGATCCATAAACAATCAAGCTTTTGCTTATCGTCATCTAGAATGGTCAGCTTTCAACAAGAAGCAAGCAACATCCAGACACTTCAACATCATTATCTCCAATTGATAGTACTGTATCGATTCCAGTATACACAGAGTCAGCATCTACACCCAGCATATATTCCAAGTGCGATTGAGGTAGAGATTCATTAGATTGGGCAAGAGTACGCGGTCTATATAGCTGTTATGCATTCGAGCCGACTTTAGGTGGAGAGGGTTGCATGCACACAAGTTTGTAGCTTCCACGCTTGAACAAGACGCCCGATTATTGTACCATTGACCCATCCCCCCTCCCGATATTGCAACGTGATTGCGAACTAAGCTATTGGGATTACAAGCTTTACCAATGTTGTGGCGAAGTGTAGTTGTATTAATGATACACAGAGACAAATAGCTTTTTGGGTGGGAAATAACGAACTGATACAAGGAGATCCCTTCGTATGTCGAGTTTATCTGGTTTTGGGTCAACAGGAATCGGGGGGGGGGGGGATAAGGGTGGATGGGGAATAGATGGGTTATGGAGTACGGATTCAGAAACTCCACAATCCTATGATGATGCATTGGAATTGCTGGTATTCCTGAGATGCCATTCTGATATTCACCACTTGTGAATACCAGGTCGAAATTGCTCCGGGGGTGTTCATATAACATGGTTGGAGGATACGTTTGACCTCGTTGATTTTTTTTTTTTATTATTTTATTTATTATTGAGCATTGAATGCAATTATTTGTCCTTCTGCAGTAATATTTTATTGTAATGCGTGATTAGACTATTCGATAACAAGAATCCATTAAATGTTTGCCGGTTTTTACATAAAAAAATCTAATTTGGCCAATCGTAACCTAATAATATCAAGTCATTGAATTGGTTATCATGCGCTGCTGGCAAAGATTGAGATGGATTACACTAGAAAAATTATCAGCTTACATACCACTTACCCAGGTATATCAATTCTCAACGAAATTCTCGGTCAGCTAGTGATTACATTATTTTGATTAATGTATTTTATTACCTCTCATTGTAGTATTCAGGAAAATCTTTCATGGACTCAAGTCAGCATGATGTCTCGTAAAAAAATTCAAATGTGTTTCCTTTCGCTTCAGTATTCACTCAAGACATTCATCGATTGAATCGTCACTGAAGCGATTTCACATTACAGAGGAGGACAAAGAAAGGATAATAGTATATTCCCTCACTGGTAAACACAATAGAGAGAACACTGTTTCGAAGTCAGTGGAATGGAAGGTTGCATTGCAGAAGGACACGATTTAATCCGAATCTAATTGGAAGTCCTTGAGAGCGTGTTTTCTCGTCTTTCTTTTCCCGCACGAGATATCGTTGCTAGAATACAATACACTTGGGGCATTGAGAATACTTGAATTGAATACAAAAACACTTGAAATGTTGTTGCTATCTTCTTAAGCTGGATTAATATGCATTCTGTTGTTTCCTAGTTATTTCTTGAATTGATGGAATTTAGGGAGTTGGAAGAACCAAGGTAATCAATGGTTTTCCATTTCTATGGATTAAAATGTTTCAGAATATTTAAGGAGGTCTGAGCATTAAAAAAATTCAAAAAAATTAAATATTATTGTTACTGAACTGATAAACCTCCGCAATAATGTGGTGTGAGTACTTCTGAAAGTAGAAGGCTCACAGGACATTGTGTGTGCCTGGAATACGGAAGTGTCGGTCGTTGGAATATTTCACGAAAATATTCGTGCCAACTCTGGATTTTTCGGAGGCTCGTCGCAGTTGAGTGTTACGTGTTCGGAGTGAAGATCGGTATAGTTCACAGGAGAGTGGAACGAGGCAAAAAAATCCCATTTACCCTACGGACAAATCTTGACGTTTTCTTTGTGCTCGTACTGGAATTCGAGTGTATCCGTGAATTCGTCGATGCATTCCCTATTTATTTCTCCTCCTCCCCCCCCCCCCCTCTTTTCCTCTCTCTGCCTCGTCTCTTCTCGTTTTCCCATCGTGATTTCAAATCGTAGACGTGTGGTAGGGAGTGAAATATTGCGACGAAAAAAAACATGTACGGTTATGATGGTTTCTCAATTTGCTGGGAAATATCTCGTCCCGCTACCGTATTGTGAAGTGAATAATTGCTTCGTGCCATTATACATTATGGATGGAGTATTAACAGGGTGTCTCGAACATCTCATGTGAGTATCGGGGGGAGAGGGAAAAATGAGAATATCGAATTTATTTGGCAAATCGACTTTTTACAATGGAATAATGCATGGGCTTTAATGGCTTTTAATCCGTTTGTTCTTCCGCTTTCGACGGATTTCGGCCTATTGGTAACGAATATCACCAACAGCTGTTACCCGGCACTGGGCGACAGTCATTTATCGGTCACGATTTATTCATGTTTCGAGGAGGGAAACGTGTGTTGAATTTTACGGGTAGAAGAAAAAACCAAAACCTGTGTTTTTTTAGTAACTACCCGGCTCTATTGGCCCTACTGGCCTTCACTGTGCCTTCGCCCTTTGGATGAGCCGGATTTTTATTTTTTATCTAGCTTTTTTCTCGGGTGCAGGTATCATTCGTCATGCGGGGGCAGATTTTTCGGTATTCATGCGATGGTGCTCGGGTATAGCCGGATGGTAATGAATTTTCGCTCTTGGCGTGGGAGATTTTAATGGAAATTGATTGACATTCACGGGCTTTAGTCATTATTCATGTGAATTTACATAATATTCAAAAAATTTTGTGTGCATCGGCATTCATTGAATTTTCTGACAAATAGCGTTTCTGGATACAATGGAACTCTTTATTTTGAAATACTAAAATATTTATCTTGCAAACAAAATATTCGTGTATCTATTCCAATTCATATTTGTCAATTATCTGCGTTTAATTATTCATTGGTACCAGATAAATTATTTAGTGGGAGTGAATAAATTAGTTGGCCGTTGATAAATTTATTTTTCTCGCTGTTCGAATTATTTTTAGTTGATACTAAGCAATACTTATTTGCAACATTGATCGCATATCAATTATGTTTATCTGAAAGCACATTCACGAAATTTTCACGGCCTCCACGAGGAGCCTGCTTTTAAAAATCTCATGTACTCAAGTCGCGTGCCTCCACCTCCATTCCTCACAACGCCCCCTTCTGCCTTCCACTCACCCGACAGGATATAACCCACAATTTGCATTCCCTCCGCGATAAGAATTGAGTTGTACAATTATTTTTAACTGAATTAAGTCGCTCAAATGTGCACGTTTACGTGGTGGTCTCCGACGGTCATTACTCACGTATGTAACTCAGACTAATTTTTCAAGATTACCAGTCACGTTATACCTACCTCTGGATGCTATTTCTGAGACTTGTGTTTAGTTACTTGCGTGCCGTAACCCAACGTTTTTTTTTTTCATGGGAAAGCGATAACGATGAAATGAGGGAGGAAAAAATATTCCCCCTTGCGGGTCCCGTGGCTGAATGTTGACGAAAAAAAAATGTAATAATGTACTTTTTATCACCTCCGGTGGAATATATCATTACGGTCCTTTGTATTACTTGGCAATTATGGGGGGGGGGGGGGGGGGGGCGGGGCACAGGGGGAAAAGGGGTACATGGGCCAAAAAATATTAAGCTCGTGGCGATAAGTTTTTTGGGGAAATGCTGAAAGTTTTGGGATCGTTCGGAAAATTGCTCTTTTTTTATTTACAGAAGTGTTGTTATGAAGCGAGAGGATAATTTACGCTATATTAGAGTTTTTTAATTACTGATTTTTTTGTATTGGGATGGAGAGGGATAAGTACCAATATAAAACGGTTTTGTCGTTAACTGTCAGTGATAACTTCTTGAATTGCTCACTCCTAAAATAAATAGTTTATAAACAATTACTGGGAGCTAACTGTCAATTTGGCAATGTACTTCTCGAAACGGAGTAAAAAACATATGACGTTTGATGTGAAATTGGCTTTAAAAAATTGAATCTCTCAGCAATTCAAGGAATCAATAAATTCACCGTAACAATTTCATCAATTAATCAATAGCTAAAAAAAAAAATAAAAAAATAAAAATAAAATGGCGAAGAGTACACGGAAGAGTGGCAAGCGTACAAAGACAGCAAAGAAAAATGGTAAAATTAAACCGATGAAATTGGCGGCCCTCGTCGTCTCAGCAATTCAAGATCTCCGGGAAACAAAGGGCACGACGCCCAATAAAATAACCGGATTCATAAGCTACGCTTCGAATTTACCAGAGACTCGGGTGAAACGTCAGGTAAACGAAACTCTCTTGAGCATTGGGGAGAAATTTTGTATTTTTTTCTTCAACGATTCCCCGTAACTCATACTGGAAAAATTCAAGCATTACGTGGGTTATTACATTTTCGCAATTTATAAAGGTTAAAACGGCGTTGAAACGCGGAGTGGAATATGGAATATTGCGACGTTACCGCGGCCAGTATTTTCTGCCAACTGGAGATGAGATGGACCGTGCAAACCGAATGGCATTGCGATTCGCGAGGTTACCAACCCCAATGTCCCCGTGTAGGGGGTCAAACGATGAGCCAAAAACTGAAAAATCCCAGAGGGAATCGCGATCATTTCCTGCAACCCCCGTTCCAAGTTTGTCCAATGTAAGTTAGAGTCGTGATTGGAGTTTTATCTTCAGAAAGCGATGGGGAGTGATTATTTTGCCTCAATTGATAACAAAAGTCTGAATGTTGGTTTGTTGTTCTGTAAGTTTTTGATATTTACGGATTTTAAACGATTCAAATTTTTTTTTTAGAAAATTTGGAAGAGGGAATTCTGAGGAAATTCTTGCGCGATTAAAGTGTCTTCTAAGCCATTCCAACCAAAGTTCATGAACTCACTAGGAAAAATAAAAACTGAAATTTAATAAAATTCAGGGAGAAAGAGAATCTAATTACAATTGTCGTTTATTTATAAATTTTTTTTTTCATGAACATTTAATTTATTCTCTTGATGAAGAAAACTATTCATATTTCTCCTGTTAATGTACTATTTCACCTTAACGTTGTGAAAGCAGCATGAACTCCTGTAAATATCTCGTTGAGAGTAAACCAGCCCGTGGATAATTATGAAACTCGTTAGGTACTTGGTGTTAAAATTCGTTGGAGCGAGGGAGATAAAGAAGAGAAGGTAAACTTGATCCTGCCACTACATTAACTCGATTAGTTTGAATCAACTTGTTCAACAATGAATATGATTATAATCGATGTGTGTACTCAGCCTAGACTCGTCGAAATTCCAACGTGCGAGGGGGCAAGAAAGTAATTTTCACTATTACTTACAAAACTGATGTGGCAAAAGTTTTGCGATAATTATGGGAATGTGCGGATGAAAATTGCACGCTTGGAAGGATAATTCTGGGCTCATTAATTGTTCCATCAAATATCCGTCGAGGAGATGAGTTTTCTGGTGAATTTTCGATGAGTATCTATCCCTCATCCACCAGATGCCGGGATTATCCTCGTCTTATTGACTTCTCAAGTGATTATTTTTTAATAATTAACTGAAATAACATTTTAAATAGTCTCATCTCCCACAGCAATTGTCGATTAAGTCATCTTCGAATAAATTTTGACATTAGCTAATTTCTTTTAGGGTTAAAAAAATCATTTATAAATTTTATCAAGGGATGAAAACACGATAGCGAACATTTATCCCGGGGGGAATAATAAACTTTTCACTTTTTCTTTTCTCCTCGTAATTTTTTCGCCGTCGAACCCTCAAGCAGATTCATTCTCGCCGGAAACGATCAAGCCCGCCAGTGGCCGAATTAAGGTGAAATGAGAAACGATTTTCTTTCGGCTAAATTGCGAGAATACTCCGTGGCACACCCTGTGCCCCATTTATAAAAGTTAGGGAGGCACGGCATCTCCTCAGACCGATAAATTTAATAGCTTTCGAAAATTTAGTGGGCGCACAGGCCGAAGGGAAATTTCAGCTTGCGGTGGGACCCGAGGAACGAGATGAATAGCCTTTCACCTGATATTATACATTACATGAGTCAGAATGTTAATTCGTTTATTACAGTATATTCCCGGGGGATAAACAATCTCGAGCGTGTAGGAAATTCGATAATTGTCTTCGAAATTTTCGCAGCCAGCGCTTTCACTAGACAATTTCATTGAAGTCCATTAGAATTACAGAATAAAAATTAGGGAAAAATGCGAGATTATGTTTCCATCAGTTGATTAAATGAAAATTACGTAATGTCTTGATAGGTCTTCAAGAAATTACTTTCCACAGCGGCGTTTCGTAAAAGGGAAAACGATTTCCTCTTCGATTTTCTTTTTTATGCACTCATGAAACCGTCAATTCCCCAGTAATCCCCGCACAATATTCATAGAGCCTCAAAGACAATCCCCTCTCGTTTTATCGTCCACTCAGCAAATCCCGTAGAATACCCGCCCATGGAAGCAGTTCTGCATACACGTAGCTTTATATGTCCCACTAAACTGTGTCCCTGTTATCTCAGCAATCTCGACTTCAATTAACCTTGGCCATGAATATCCATGTCGAAAGGTTATACGGGTGATGTGTGCTTGCACAGGTCATGTAATTATCGGTGCACAAATGTAGTCAGGAGTTTGATTGTTGTCGGTGGGAGGTGAGTTTCGATTTATTAATTCTAGTTTACTAATTGATCCTCATTCACCATGCATGAAATTCCGTGACTCCACTGAAGATTATTCTGCATAGGAAAATTAATCGATACAACCCGTAATTCTGATCGTAATGAGAAATATAATTATTCCAAAATTTGCATTGGTCATTTATTAGTTGATTCCAAATTTAATTGGCCAATTTCGATGGTAATTATACAATCAGTGCAATCACGAAGACAATGACAATTTAATTATCACCTATTTGGTTGGAAAAAATGCTTCTTCTCCCGGAAATCGGGGCATAAATCAGCAATTTGACAGAACGCTATTACAAAAAAAATTAATTTCATGAAGTCATACTGATACTGACATTTGGGAAGAAAAATATCATGAAATTTTAAGATTTTATTGATTTTCTTTCGTTTTAAATTGTGAACAACGAAATTTTGCAGGATTTCAGCAGAACTTGACGTGATTAAAATTTTCTAATCGAGAATGTTTTTCCCTAACTACCGAACAATTTTATGCATTCAATTATCCGAGAGTCTGATCACAATTATTGAATTTCAAATCTTCGTAATTATCACGTTAAATCATACCTCTCGGTCTCATCAAAATGTGGAAATCACAGAAATGAGGCAGAGTATTCCGACCACAAGGATACCCATATTTCAGCAATCCGTTTGCTACCGAGACTCCGTAACTTTCGCTTGAGTTAACCCACAACTCCACGTATTGTGTGCTAGAATGTTCCCAGGTGGAGGTGAATATCATCCAAGTTCTGTACATGTTGCACAAAGCCTTAAACTTACTTCTACGTAACAGTCCCAAGCATTGAAGTTTCATGACAAAGACGCAGTCTTGTAATACATTTTCCCCCCAGTATCCGTTGATCCCGTGGAAAATGATTTAGGGAAAATTTTTACCCCTGGGCAAATGGAAAAAAAACCCGTTTAATAAAATTATCCATAACACAATAGTATATTTCTAACCTAGGGAGGTAAAATAAAGGAGCCTTGTACATATAGACACCCTCCCACTACGCGAGAGGGAAATGTCGCTTTGCTCCCGCCGGGACAGAAAGTAAATATTTAAAGCCTTATTACAGCGGACCTGACGACCTCCCTCTACTTGGATGGTATTAAAATATTTTCCAAGGCCCATTAAATATTTCAAGGCTCAAATTGAATAAATCATCCACTCGATATCAAGAAATCCTATTTTCTAAACAACTCGACAAGTTTATTCATTGATAAACTCCTGATTTCTAAAAATAAGAAGAGAAGAATTGAAAAAAAAATTCTATTCAACTCAAATAAGCCATTCTTCCGGGTGTATTTTTTTTTCTCTGTATGTGCTATAACAACAGTCCTCCTAAAACCAGTATTTGCCTCCCATTGCTCGCTCCCAATGCGTTTTATCAACCTCACCAGCACAACCGATCATCGACGCACACATTGACGTACAAAGAAAATATCCCTTCCCCGTAATATGCAATTCAATACTAGTACCGTTATGCATCGTCCAGTGGTAATCTATGGACATGGAAATACACAAATTCGATACACGGTTAGCTCTCTCGGTTCATTGCATTTTCCAATTCTCGCAAGTCTGCGCTCCCCCATGCCCCCAATTCCGGACAAAAATTTTATCATACCTTCGACACTGTTATTTTTCTCCCCCGTCCCATGCCAGAATTATTTCAGTTTTCCCGGGCATTTCCTTTCGTTTATTATTCGTGCCCCCTCTCTCCTTCCATTTTATTTTTACTACTGTTTTTTTTTTCATTAAGCGCCTTGCCATAGCGTGGAAATTAAAACGCTACCATATAACGAAGTTAAGGTGGGTCTCAACCGTTTGGCGCATTTTCTTTCCAGCATGAGAAACCCAGTCGAGTGGTTGCTGTTGAAATGAGTGGAATAAAGAGAGAAGTGAAGTAAAAACTCGGAAGGAGAGAAGAGAGAGAGAGAGAGTAAAATGTTGAGAGATATATTCCGGAGAGTCCTTTATACCGAGTATCCCCAAACCACCTGGAGCCAGACCCACGGGTACCCACTGACAGAATTCTCCTCTTGAACACTGGTTAGCATGGGGTCTTGTACCTTTTCCCTACCACCCAACCACCCACCCTCTCGCCCCTCTTCCGCCCGCCGCGACCCGTTTTTCACTCGACTGCAAGCCCCACTCTACCGGTGTGTCTTTACTACTCTGGGTACAACGTTGAACTGTCGCGGGGAGAACTAATGCAAGCCCGAGCCCTCTCCTAGCTCCCAGAGTTCGTTCACGTACGTACAGTTATGGTGTATGTAGGGGGGACATTCTCGGGATACACTCACACCGCGGGCGACAGTACAGAATAGTTGGGAGGTAGTAAAACAGACACGAAAAGGTCAACTTTTCTCTGGCAACCCTCAACCTTTTCCCCACAACTCTACTCATTGGGGGGGGGGGGGGAAGATGGAGGTGGGTTGAGTGAAAATGTATCAAACGGGTCAGACGTGAGAACTCGTGATTTCTTGGGTTTTTTTTTAGGGGAGTAAATTTAGGCTGAGGATTTTCTGATTCATGGAGAAATTCTGAGAATTTTGTGAGGGGTTCGTCGATCAATGAAATTATTTCTAGGGTTCAATGGATTTTTTACAGAATTTTTTGCAATCGATTCAATTAGACAGAATGAGATTCAATTTATTTTTTGTTTATTTATTCACTGCTTTTGTGTATTAACTAAGATCTTTTTATGGAAATTAACGCTATGTAGAAGTCGACTGAATTTTTAAAATGAAATGCACTAGTTTTACAGAATTTTCTTTACATGGAAAATATTTGCGGGAATTACGAGTTATTTTTACATGACGACCCTTCCATTCAATCAGTTACGACCTCAACATCTCCATATCTTTCACCGCAGTTGGCTTTTCATGAAGTCATTAAGTCTCGAATCCCTTCGGAAGGAAAATACCATCAAGATTATGACATTTTCCCTTTTATGCCATAGAAAAACACTCTCCTGGTTGGTATATCTAATGCAGTATTTACTTAATGCACTATTTACCCCGATAAATCCACCATACCGTCTCTTATCTGTGAATTGCACTTGGTCGGTGCAATAAAACCCCCTTTTATGATTGCTTATAGCGGAGAGAATCGCGTTCACTGTTATATGGATGCAGATCCCCATGAAGCACAATCCATATCCTCGTTCACTACATTACGGAGTCGAACGTAAATTTTAATTTCAGGATTTTCTGAATAAGAAGCAAAGAAAATTCACTCTCGGCCGGTAATGAAATATTAATCGCTAGAAATGACCAATTTGGGGGAACTTTCTAAGAAATTAAACACGAGT
>JAPYZM010000028.1:0-62135 GCA_030522845.1 Psyttalia concolor | reverse complement strand
GTGATTTTATGAATTTCGAGAGAAGCATTGAAGCGAATTAATGGAATAGTTCAATTTAATTCTCAATTCAACACGAATATTTAATATCAACATTAGCTGAATTTCCCATTGATTGAAAATTTATAAATATCTTTACCTGATTTTTTTATAATTTTACGTAACTAGCCGACGAAAATGCGCATTCATTAATTTCTCTTCGAATAACTTGCATTTTGATTTGCATACAAATTGTCTAAATTTAAGAATTGAATTATTTGTCAGGGATTTTGTTAGACAATCTCGAATTGAAGTTGGCAAGTCCACAATACATTCGTAAATGGAATAATGCCAACAGTATATTTAACTGTTTTATGAAGTCTTGACAACATGAATGAATATTTCATTTTCATACGGAGCACTTTACTCCCCAGATTTAATACTTTAATGAACATGTAGCGATGGATTATAACTCTCTAAACAATTCGCTTTATCTCCTGGCGCAGTGTGTTTCTGCAGTTAATAAAAAGAGAAGAAAAAAAAGAGTCTCAAAGTTATCTCTTATTGCACATAATAAAGTAGCGAAACCCGGGATTCTCTTTTATTTCTCCTCAGCATTGTTTTTATTACCGCCTGAGGATGAACGCCATCGTTCAAATGATGCCCCACTGACGAGACGTTTAATACCATACGGAGGGAAGGTTTTCTGCACGGAAAACAAGGCGCGAGGTTACTCATTGTAGTTAACTCAGTTTTCCCGTGTCACATAGAGAACATTTGTCAGAGAGAGAGTTGCTCCTCCAAGCACTATTTTCTCCCATCCCCCGGTTGCAATTTTCCAAGGTGCTTCATCGGCTGCACCTCCCGAACCTGGGTTATTTTTTTTATTATTTTTTTTTCCCCACCATCCACTGCGTCCCAATCTCATAAACTCAGTCTGCCGGTCCTCGTGGGTATCATAATTTTACATTTTCAAGCCAGTTGGCTCGGTAAATCAGGCTAGAAATGCGATGCGAAAGAAATAGTATATTCCATTGGGTTGACATTTAATTATTGCGACTCGGGGCCACTGCTATAATTTGTGATGTCAATTCCGTGAAAATCCTGGTAAATGAACAAATTTTAGTATTAATACGGGGAGAAAATATTTTGGGATGCCATTTTGTGGAGACTCGGTTGCTGGCTAATTTTTTTTTCTTCATCTTTTTGTGGATTTCAATTTAAATAAAATTGATGTTTTATAAATTTTAGGAGAGCGTTACATTTCATGGACAGTTTACCATTACCTTTGAGAACGGTAAATGTTAATATAAATTATTGTCATCTTTTTGATTATCTTCACTGAATAATTGAACTGACATTTCCGGTTGTTTTGCATTTTCTCATCATAAATTTATGAAAAAATCACTGAAATAAATTGTTTTTAAAAATTGTTGAGATTTGATTCAGGACGCTCGGACGATAGTTCGGTAGATGAACAGTGACAAGCACTTTTTCTGGAGAAATGAAAATATAATTTGTTTCTTTATAAATTTTGGATGAAAATTGTACAGTTTTTCACTTCTAAAAATATATTTCGATGATAATAACCAGAAATTTGATATCACTCATATGCAACAAAGTTCAACGTTAACTCTGACTTTCTTAACACATTGTATCAGTTTACGATCGTTATCGAATACTTGAGAAACATTCTTTAAAAAGCATCAACTATCACTACATTCAATATTAACCACATCAATAATCCATATTTTAGAAATGGGGTATGTATTGAATTTCATCATGAACAGTTGCAAGGTCCGGTTTCATATTTCGTTCAAACAAATTCCAAATGATAATCAACATATTATCTGCAACTTTAAGAAACAATTTGACAATCTCTGGCAACCTCTGATTTACATAAAACTTCCCCGGACTGTGTTCCTCAGAAATCAATTAAATTCCGGAGTATTCAGTGAAGTGGCAATTTCAGATCCTCAAGAAACCGAAAATAATATTCCATTATTCCAAATTACAATTGAAAAATGATTGATTACAAGCTTTCATCAACGCCTCTTTCGTTTGAAAAATAAATCATGAATCAATTATAACTTAACTATTGAAAGTCTTTCCACATTCAGTCCCAAAATCTTTTAACCTTCCAAAATTCTCAGAATATCCAGTCAAAAATTGTTAACAGACTGGAATCATTAGCATCCGATACAATAAAATCTGATACAGTCATCAGCAATTGTCCCAAGTCTCCTCCATCGAACAAAGCTCACCACACCCACGGAAAAAGAACTAAAATCGCACTTCATCTCTCAATTAGCCATGAGAAAATAATTGAACACTAATGAATGCACTCGGGTCTGTATCCTCGGGCTTTTTCGCCGATCCAATGGTCTAATTTTCCATTTGAAAAGAGCCCCGAGGGTCGAAGGCTTTCATTTTGCCTCTCGGGACGTACATCCCGTATTGTACACACCATATATATAACTGAAAACAGAGGCTAGGCATACAAGTCCCGTACCCTCTCCCCTTTTCCCATGCCGAATCGTCGATAGACAGAATGAATAACGAGCGTTCATCAATGCATGCATCCAGGCTGAGCTTCATGTTCGATATTCAGTTGACACGGCTTCTATTATCGATAGGTGAATGGTGAGCAACCAGCCGATGCTATTTCATCGGCAGAAAGGGGGTGAAAGTGAAAAGAAACGCCTGAAACGTCAAAAAAACATAGTCTAGGAATGATTTGGCCTTTGTCGCGTAATCTTTTGTTGCATTTTGTACTCCATTCGTTGATCCAATCCCTTGAATTATCTTTAACGATGCCTTCCGCGGGGAACTACAATCTACCTTGAATTGGGTGGTTAGTGTCGGGATAGTGTATCAACCGAGTCCAACGAGGTAGTCAGTATTTACGGGACTCCTTATCGGGCAATGATCGACTTATTTCAACTGTCTCTGCTCGTGCTTTAGTCCTGGGGGTTTTTTGAATGTGACCGGGTAAACTATTATCAGTGCTTCGTGACTACTGAGTGGTTATCGTTTTGCAAATTAATGCTTCGGTTTTTATTTATTTATTACTTGACATATCGCAATTTATTTTTCCTTTCACTCTCTGAGAGTTCTGGAGGAGTGACAATTTACGAAAATGTTCACGAGATATAGTCAGTTTTTTCGCGAAAACGATCAGGCGATTGAATAATGGTTTTATAATGCGGAAGGATTATTTTTATACAATGTCAGCCTGTTTCCGTTGCACAGAATCGTCAAATGAATGACAATGGACTCGGCAATTGAAATAATGGTCGCAGATATTAAATGCGATAGCACTCAGCAGATTAACCACTTGACATTTTGCTGTTCAATTCCTTATTATTCACAACACGAGAATTCCACCACGGAGATTATCAGAATGGTTGGAGGTTTCATATTCTATAATAAGTGTGGGGTTAAACGGAGTGCCAGGGATTCCCCAACGTCTCGCGGGAGGGTTTCAGAAGTGCATGACATTCTCGAGCGGTCCCCCGGGTGCATGTGGAAGAGTGCAATATCATGAGTGAGAAAAATAACTATAAGAACGTTATAAATCGTTTTCCACCGAAAAATTCGTGCTTCAGTTGGAGATAAAAACTCGAGAATACGTGGACCCTTGAAAAATTACTCATGGGGAAGAAGTGGGACAGGCGGGGATGGAAAAACGACGGATAATATCCAGAGATCGTGTGGAGAAAACAATTTCTTGTTTAATTGACAAGAGTTTCTCTCGAAAAAAATAATGACATATTTTAATCAATTTTAAGGTATTAAAAATTCTGTGACACTTGGATTTATTGAAATTAGTTTTTCAATTAATTCCTTCGGCAATTCGATGATTATTATCCCACAGTTAAGGCAGTTCAGGATTTTTTTAAAAACAGAAATTATCGTTACTTAGACGTCACCGGACGTTTCGCTCGCTTTCGTTGCGGTTACTCCGTGCGGCTGGAATACAGATTTTTGGCTCCGCCGAATAACTCAATATTCGCCGGCGGTAAGTAAGCGGTTAACGTTGCGCGTCCGAGGCGTTGATTGAACAAGTGTCAGACCAGACATTTGTCAGGTGCTAATCGTAATCCTCCACTGGCTCCACGTACCATCAATACATTCACGAGTACGTGGCTTCAAAAGTTCGTAATTCACTCGTCTTAAATAGATTGATATCTGCATTTACCAGGTAATTCCAGTAGAATTCCAGTCTTCGACGGAATTAAATCGCAACGCAGTTGGACAACTGATAGAAATTCTACTGTCAATTTTTTTTATTAATGTGAAGAATAAAATAGGAATTGTCAAAATTTGAATTTCTCTGGAAATTATCCAGATGCTAGTGGCGAAGGGGTAGGGGGAAATAGTAGGGCACTTTTGGGAAATAGTAGGGGGACATAGTGAGTCCTCTGTCCTCAAGTTCTCAGGCCTAGAAACGGTTTAATCGTAAAATCATCAGAAATTCCATTCCCGAATCGTATTTAATTCTCTTCTGCATTGGTATTCCCTCCAACGCATCACGTAGGAGCTTATCTTCCAGTGAATCGTAAATCATGGAGACGGTTTAGAGGCGCTATAGTGGTCAGAGACCAGACAGAGGTGAACCATCCTATTTTATCCGGACAGAAGGGAACGTCCGAGTTACGGTCTTTGGGTTCACAATGTCACGGTCAACCAGGCTAACATATCGCATTTCCGTATTTTCGTTTCGTTGCCCTGCAGCAACAAATTTCATTCCCATTCGAAGACGTTGAGCTCAGTATGAATGGCCGGTGGGCTGGCGAAATAATATAAATCTACAGAGTAGCTTAAGAGTTGCACGCAATGGACTTTCGTAAAAAATACAAACAATTGGAGGTGAAGATTATGTGGGAGAATTATATTAAAAGAAAAAGAAATAAGACGAAATAGTACATAGAGTATTGGGAGAGTATCGGAGAGAAGTTTGCTAAGACGCCTTACTTTTAAGTGGTATATTAATCAGTCGTATGTGAGGAGAGTTAAAGAGCGGTCCACTTCGGAGCGTTAAGGGCCGCGTGTAATAATTGATCACCTCGAAATCTCCGTCACTCATTACACGTGAAATATACTAATTACCTCGTGAGCAGACAGGATTTCCGACTTGCAGGAATTATGCACGGAGGTCGGAAATTAGGTTTGCTTATAATTTGATAATTATTTTTCTTGTAATTAGTCACGGGGATGTGAGGTTACGAACTATTACACCCGGGCCTTAATGATTATGTACTATCCAACTATGTTATTAAACACGTATTATTATTACAAAAGAAGATTAATCCTGACAAACCCCTTGTAATTATTAGATTTTTAAATCGTCATTTTTCTGTTCATTTAACGAGCGTTTTAGTTTTTCTTTTAGTTTGTTTTTTTACTTTATTCTCCCTGCAAAAAAAAATCCAAAAAATTACGAATTAATTCAGAGCTTGGTGGGGAATCTTATCAACTGTAACGGGAAGTGAAATTGAAATGTATTTTTACTTACGACTTGAAATCGATAATTCAATCGTCGTTTCGTGCCATCGGAGATAATATACCCAGTCAGTTCGTACTGGTTCTGTTGGGGGAATCATGATGATTGAGTGAGATACAATGAAGGGGGGAAACTCACCCGCAAGTGGGGAATCATGTTGGGGAGAAGTGAGTGCCATTGCTGGATAGTATCGTAATGTTTTCATCATTGGATTTAAATGGATCGATTCATGTGGGGTATGACGCATGGGAGATTCGTCAAGTGGATCACTTTTATCCACTTTTACTTTTTTCATCCTGTCCATCCGTCACGGTTAGGTTATTTTTTTTTTTTTTTGGGAACGTTCAAAATGTAATACGATTACCAAAGGAAATGGTCATTTTAATTGATAAATTTCTGATCTTGCTGTGGTTATACTGTTACTAGATTTTACGACTGTCCAGTTTTCCCACGACAATTTTGTTACGATCACGTATGCTTTCCGGGGCCACTTTAAAATACTGCGAATTGGCTGGTATGAGCAATCATATTTTATCCCGAATAGGCAGTTTCAGCAAATTGGCACGCTTATGAGATCGTTGGACTACCGTAGAAGTGATCTGTATAACAGTTCCGGGGGCCGCGGGGAGGCACTGCATACAGTTGAAATGGAGGGGGGATGGAGGAGGGTTTGGATACCTGATTATACACATATACCTATCTGTTACGTTCACGCTTGCTGCTCCTGCTGTCGTTGCAACGTTGAATCCATAATGCACAATGTGTATGATAGATAGTTGTACGATAGGAGCGGAGGGGGAGGGGGGCGAGGTTTCACTGATATTTCGTGGCTGTGTCATAACAAAAGCTGAATATGTCCCTCTCGTGTACAATCGCGGACGAGATACATCTGTCAACTGGAGGCTGAGAGTATATTATATTTGATAGCTATAAAGTTTCGCCTTTGAAGATAGGAGAAGTGGGATATAATGGGCTTTGTTTCTGATTTTTTTTTCCCCTATGATATTTTTCCCAGAATATCCGATTATCAGAATGGACGAACAAATAATTATATTCTTTAAAAAATTTTATTGAATTATTGTGATTGCTATTTCAATTCAATTTTCTTGATATTCAATTGATAATTTAATTTAAATATTACTCCACAAAATGCGTGGAAAGAAAATCTGATTAGTCGTTATTATGGGAAATATTGTATTTACCCTAAAATAATTAATTTTCTCCCTTTATCCCGGAGATGGAGTCACATAATAATAAATTTGTGCCCTCCGTAGTGTAGGCAATAGATTGTCTCCTGTAGAATGCTGGATGGAATATTGCTCCCTCCGGTGTAACACCCTTCACATTTAATTCCTTCAAGCCCTTATCCAAGAGCCATTGGACGCAATAACCGAAAGATTTCATTACTCAATAAATAATAATAATTCTCAAACGAAATTGAATTGCCGGAGAATGGAATAAATATACAGGAGGCCCAAATCTCCCCCCTCTCTAGATGTTTGTTTCTCCCCGACAACGCGGAAATCCCGTCCGAGCGATGTTGTAATCTCGCAGAGTGGCCCCGCACACAGCATCAGTAGATAGTGCAGATGCGAGTCTGCGCTGAGAATCTACCTCACCCCTTTGTCCCTTCACCACTGCTGGAGTAACGCTGCGACAAGTATGCATAAATGACACTGATGATGATGTCGTGAAACGATCGATTTATGAGTTAATAAATTTTTACGATAATTAAATGTGCATACCATTAGCATATTTACTGTTCGCCACTAATTTTAAACATATTTTTCTGCTCTTTGGCTTTCTTCGGGCCCTACTATCCCTCGTGACGTGCTCGTATCCAACCGGTTATAGTGGTAATAATCTCTGTATAATATCTCGTTACATCCGTTCATTGTCCTCGTTAAAGTTTCATGAATATTGAGAGAGTGGTTTTTTTTCCTCGTAAACCTGGGCCGCTGGTGGTAGCTGACTACTTGTTCTCAGTGCCAATTTCGAGTATTTTTCAGGAGAAACATGTGTATGTTGGTGAATTTTGATTTCCGGGGGAGGCAGATATTGGTTTGTCAGGGAGTAAAATGTCGAATCAATTGTTATCTTAAAATTATCTAATTATTTCAGAATTTGAAAGAGGCTCCATTTGTACTGAAAGTGCTTGAAATCGATACAACATGTGTTCACGTGTTCTCGAACATTTTTTGTGAACTACCAGTTTGACTGTATTTCAAGGGGGATTGGAAATTTCCATTTGAATGGAAAAATGAATCAAAATTGAGTTATTCGGATGAATGAACAAATTATTTCATCATACTCCACAAAAAAAAATCTAAAAAAAATGAAACAAAGGAAAAATATAATTTTTCACCCTTCAAAAGCGGAAAATACCTGAAAAATATTTGAGACCATAATTGCCTCCGGGGATAATGAAAACTCAGCGAAGAATTCTCTCACTCCCTTCAAAGATGTTACCAAGAAAATGAGGATACTTAGGGTATGAGGTGCACGTTGACGTTGGGACTAAGAATGAACGATAAAAGACGAGTAATTCGGGGGTAGAACGAAGAGAATGACGGCGCTCAGGGAGTTACCTAAGACTTAACCCTTATGTTAAGTTTATGAACCGACAGAGAACGATGGGGGGAGAGAGGTACAAAGCTGGATTCAGGCGGTGGCTAGGGGCGCTTGGCAAAAGGAATAAAGGTAGGAAACTCGCTCGAGAGAAGAACCGTCAACGGGGAATGCGCGCTAGGTGGGGCATATACCGGGAGAGCTTATGTAAGCCGCTAGGAAAATTATGAGAGGGATAATGCTGGGTGTGGGCTCTGCAAAGATGCTCTCCTCCACTCGCCCTTCGGGCTTAGAAACATGCCAGGAATGTCGCCCCATGTGTTTCGGGGAGAGACATTCATGGGACGTGAGGGTAATAAAAATTAGAAATATTTTGGTGTGGTATTGAATTATACTGTCATCACGTATATCAATCAGGTGGGAATCCCATACAATGGAAAAATGGATATTTCTTCGCCTGTCTAGACTACTTAAATCCGTTTGTCCTCATTTTTTATGACTTTACTCAGAAAAATTGAGTTCAAAGTAGAATAATTATAAGCATACACGTCAAATATATAAGTATATTATATTATTATTCTTGTTATTTGCAAGATATCTAGAATTTAAAAATATAGAAATGACGTTAATAAAAATTTTATGAAATTTCATTGAATTATATTATGAGAGCGATCTGTGATGACGAGTGGGGTGCCATTAGATTGAGTGCAGGATGGAGGAGGCCTTGGGATGATATTCCTCCGTAGACTCGGGTATATTCAAGATATATTGGCAATCAATTACAAGCACCAATCATCAGACTAGAGGTTGTACCCCTCCTCCCCCTCTCCCCGCCAGACATGAAGTCGTTCTAATATAAATCATACGCCAATCTGCGGTGGATGCTGGGTAAATTCTGGTAGAATAGAGAATGCCGGTGAGCTATATAGGACGTCAGTCGTTTGAGATTTTAGTGAATTCGGATTTTCTATTCAACTTCTTCCCGGAATTCATCGAGGTAGGTGTTAGTGTCTGTTTGAATTGACGGAGTGTCAGGGGCAGATGCTTTGACGTTTCCAATTCGTAACCTCAATTTTCTAACGCGGAAATGGCGTCGATTTATTGTGATTTGGAGGGTTTTTGTGGAGTTATTGTGGGGGGATTTAGTTCCACTGATGGACGGATTTTTGTTTTTTTTTTTTCGAAAAATAAATCCTCCGATTTAAATCATTTCTCTGTACCACTCACTTGTGGAGGTATCTTTTTGGGAATTTTTATTCCAACTCAATGGTAAAAAAATATCCAATTTTTTAAAAGTTCTATAATATCTCAGTCGAATTGTTATTTTTTAATTTAAATTTGGGGGCTGAAATTGATGGAGAGTTCGCCTAATTAATTTTATTCATTTAAATGTAATATTTCCAACAAGGGAGAAACATTTAGAAAAAATTCAACCATTAGTACTAATTGTCAGTAGAAGTAATAGTCCTCCGAGTAGCTTTTTGTAGTTAACGTTCACACGATCGATTAACTGAATCCCCCATCCAATTCTCGAGGGTCTGTCATCCTGACGGCTGACACGAGACTCGTACGTACCTCATCCGTTAATTCCATTCCAGAACTCCCCAGTGAAAATGGTCAATTAAATTTCATCCCCCTCCGAGCCCAAGTATTTTGGGCTTTTTACGGAGACACGACGAATTTCTCTGACTGGCAAAACCGAAAATTAATTATAGTTTTTGCTTCTCTTATCTGTTTTAGAGTTGCGGAAGGAGGCGATTAGGGGCTGATTAATCATGAGGCACGTCAGGATTGCCATGTTTTTGTGAATATGTTGTGAGTGGAGTTGATATTGACGGTGAACTCGGTAATTCTTGGCAGCTTTGGTGAGTAATTAATTTCCGACAGCCTATTGGCGACAGAATTGATCAATTTCTTTCAGATGAATTAGTGTTAATGTACTTTTAGCTGAACTATTTTGAGAAATCGAACATTCTGACTTCAATTCGAGTTAATAAATCCCGAGAAATTATTTTCCGATACTCCCCTTGATAAATTGGACAAATCCCCCTTTTTTGTCGGTAGTTATAAAAGTCCCGGGATTATTTAAAATACTTAAATTAATTTTCGGCGAGTCTAGAGTAACTTAAAATTGTTATGGATTTAAGAAAAAATTATGTTGTAAAAGGGGCGAAATTTTCTGGTTCAATTGCTCAGGGGAATTATTAGACCCATCAAAATATCTTACCCAACGCCTCATCAAAAAACATAAAGCAATTATTCACCGCACGACGAAGATAACTGTCTCCCCGCGGCACTCGAGCTTTCAATTGCCCAACAATCCCTCGTGCGTCAGTTGTGCAACGCTTGGGAGTTGATCGTTAACATTCGGCAATACACATGGCAATATAGTGACATCGCTTGCGTGAATTACCACTGGACAATTTCTCTTCCGCCAAATGGCTCAGAGTTGGTCGTAGGTCCCTCAGGTTGTGAACAGCGCGATAAAGTGAAAATGGATGAAATTGAGGGACCGCCGCCGAGTGGGTAGCTAGGTTTTAGGGGATTTTACCATGGAAAAGGTGAAATTAACGCCTTCTCATCCACTTAAAGTCTCTTAGCTGTCGATATTGTACCGCACGGCACTCGTCTTCCCAACTAGTTTTCGGTGAGAGCGAGTCCTTACGGCTCTTCTTTGGATTACACTAATTGAATATTCATGCCACGGATTTGCATCAATTTTTGGCCCTGACGCTCATTCACATTTACACGGATATACAAAATACTCTCCACCCCTTGCACCCTCCCTCCCCCTCGCCCTCACGCCCCGCTCAACCAAACGGCGCATCACATCGATACACTCGACACTCAGTGGGGAAACTGTACGTGTTTCCGCCCCGTCACGCCTGCCGCCGATTGTAAATGTCGCATACGATGGAATTATGCCGTTTGCCATTGATCAAGTTTGAATTCATGCCAAACGACCAAAACCTCCGTTATGTTGTTTTTTGGGGGTTTCTCATCGAAAATTCATCATCTGTCGTGCTGAGTTATTTCAGTTGAGTTGGTACGAAAGATGGGGAGTTTCAACTACTCCGGGATTGAGAGATAGATGAATTTTCAATTGTGAATAATTTTATTCAATTTGTGATCTTGGAGAGGAGATAACCGAGAAATTCAGGGGATAATGCAGAAATTACATTGACGAATTCATTAATTCAAATATGATAATTGAGCGAACTCAGTGAACTAAAAATATATTTTTTTGGAGGAGTCTCGTCGAAAGTTAATCATCAGTCGCGCTTCAGAATGATTTTTTTTATTTGAGATTTTAAAGGGAAGATAGTGGAGATTTTTTTGTAAATTCTGAAATAACTAGGAAAATCTGTCCATCCCGGCCCGCCAATACCCAGCAAATTTCAAATGCTTATGATTCATTTGCTCATCATCAAAAATTCATTAAAACTCATCGAATTTGCCGCCAATAGATTGTTCGGCACTCAATGATATCATTACCTCACTGGAGTATTTGGGAGAATTTCCTCTCCGATAATTCCCAAGCGAGTGATCAGTTTTATAAACCACCCAATCATCGGATATTCTCTTTCACGCGTACGGGTATTAGGCATTAAACCGTATTATTGATGTTTTCGTTCCAATGCGACCGCATAAATACGTAAAGCAGCAGAAGTAGCGATCGCTAAATTTATTTTAATCATTCTAATAATTGGGATAACAAAAGACTTGGGGCGAAAGAAATTCACTTGATACAAAAAACATTTGCTCATTATTTCAAAAAATCGGATGTCTCGTTTTTTTATTGTTTGGAGCGCTAGTGTGTTGATAAATTATTTATACGGAATTGAAAGTCTTATTCTATTGATCTGTTGATTTCTCACTTTGAGGGCAGTCATTTATCAGGAGATTTTCACATTAAAGAATGACAAAGAAAACTTTTTTCTTCACCCGAATGAGTAATTCATCCATGACTGTATTGAAATGAAAAATGTTGAGGGAATGAGAAGCTCTCGAGTCAAATTTTCCCGGATAATTCCAGGCCAATATGTATATATCATATTTTTCTTTTTCGTAGCGTTGAAACGCGAGTAACGAGGGCGCTCAGGAAATTACGCAAATTCTTGCCTCAGACACCGTCCCTTATTTGATTTCGTAGGGATAAGGCTAGGCTGGTAGACGCATACAGTTATATCTCTGAATGCTCAGAGTGCGGGGAGAACCAAGAGAGAAAAAACCAGAGAGTCTATGTGTGAGGGAGAAAGAGAAGGAGTGAAGGAGAGAGCGAGGGTGGGGATACTTGGCAGAGGTGTAGAGGGCGAGAGATCCATTCTGGCAGACACTCCAGCATCTAGGTGATCCAATCAGCATCGATTTGGACTACGTCTTCGTTGGAGAAGCTCTCCTCCAGCTATCCACTCTGTCGCACTTTGGAATTCCAAGCTTGTAGGGGAGCTACAACAACTGAGCTACGTCAACTCCCATGGACAGGCTTTTGCCGTAATCTATTTCAATTTTCGACTGCATGACTCACTCTTCTTGTACCTCGTCGTCTCTCGAGACTATTCGCTCTATATCTTGGAGTTGATACATCCTGCATACAGAATTAAGTTGCTGTAGTGAATGGATTCGGCGCATCTTGCCTCTACCGGTGTGTAATTATTTTTCGGAAAACGTTAACGTTTGGCATTCTAATTACAATCGTTTCGAGTTGGAAAATATTCGAGGGAATGCACCAGTGGCTGATGAAAATTCTCGTAAACTACGTATTTCATGTGTTTTATGATCGACTAATTTTTTCTTCTCACAAATTAATTTTTTTTTTGCATTTTAGGGATTACTCGAGCAAAAGAACTTTCTCGTTTTACAGCTTATCGCGAAAATTTTATATGATTTTCCAGTGATGTAACCGAGTATTGTTAGTCAGTGAAATTGTATTAAAAGTTGTGATGGAAAAAGTTTTCCTTTCTGACAAAAATTTTCTCGAACCATTTCTACAGAATATTTCCCTGAAATTTTGTCGAATAACTTTGTTTTTCCAATTCGTTACTGGTAATGGGGAAAATTATCGGGGGAAGGATTGATCCACGTGTCAGGAAAATATCTTTTTGATCAGTAATTGGGGAAAACGGATAATCATTCTCTTCATTTCGGTTGGGAATTTCCTCTATTTTCAATTTTCACATGAATTTCAAAAATTGTCTAGGGAAATATTTTTCGGTCTGACCGAAATGCTCTCGAACTACTCGTTCGACATATTCTCTAACACCAAATGGAAGATAGATTGTGGCATTACGACAGCCTGGACTCAGACAAAGTAGAAAAATCGATTTTCACCGAGGGTGTACCCCTCCATACGAGTACTTCCGGTCTTTAAAGAGGCTCATTATTTTCCAAGCTAGACTCAGCTAGACCGTAGCCCCCTTCGGGAGAGGATGCCGGGCGAAAGCCGACTGAGATTGATAAATTATCGGATTTGAAAAATGTAAAACCGATACGCGTCGTATGCTGGGGCGTCTTCTCAAGAGCAATTTTTCGACTACATGGAATCTACCGACCTCAACTCATACTCGTCATTTTCAAACTATTTTCAACGGTGGGGGAGGATTTCGGCGAGAGGTGCTCGGTGTTTTCCGGTGGAAGCGATGGATCTGGATGGATGCATGTACCTAACATAAATTTTGGCACGAAACCGTGCGTCGCCTGTCGTAGACGCGGTTGGATGCTGTCGATCCCAGGGATTTCCGGGGTTATTCCTCATTTTAACGTTGACGGGCACACTATGGTCGGTTATCCCTCGCATTTATTCTCCATTTTTTGTCATTTACCGTATAACACCTTAACCCAAAGCTTTTTTTCTCTCGGGAGGGGGAGGCGTTGGGCTCGTAAAGAATCTTGTCAAGAGATTTCTGGGGTTTATTCGATGATTTCGGGGGGAGCCATTTGTAGGTGGGAGAGAAATGCTCTCCGGGCGAGGACAGAATAACAAATGTCGGCTGATGGTGAGGAAGTGAAATTTTATGGACAGTTTGGGGGGGGGGGATTTTTGGGGTGGGACGTTTAATTCTATTAAGAACAGATAGAATGACGACATTTTTGGGGGAATGGGAAAATTGTAATATTCAATCTCTTCAATTTCTTACGCAAATTGTATTTTAGTCTCGTTACTCAAGCACTAATAATCTCGGGAACCTCGGGAAGTACAATTGCTTGCTCCAGTCGTAGTGGCGTGAAATATGTATATATAGAGATAAAATAATAGATTTTGTTTTTCCTCTCGTGAATTAATCAGTTGATAAAAGAAATTAGAGGCGCAATTCATTCTTTTCGCTGGCATTTTAATTAATAAATACATCAGTTTCATCGACTTCATCCCCAAGCAAAATTCGTCCCACCCGGGAGGTACATGTATATTTGGACCTGCCGGATTTCACTGGCCACAAAGAAAAATCACCAGGAGAAATAATATTTTTTTAATTTTTTCATTGGTCTGTTTTATTTTTTCTCATTCATCACATCGTCGGATATTTTTTATCCCTATTTTTGCACTCGCCGCTCGGTTGTTCTCCACCTGTGTTTCGACCGGATTTTTGCGCCGGTTAAATAAACTGTCCATGCGGAATAGTCCGGGTAAATAAAGCGAAACGATAAACAAGGGGAAAAAACGTTAAAAATAGACGGAAATTAGCTTTGACGATATTTGCTGGGTGAAAAATATTCAAACATCGGACGGAACTTCGTGTCAATATGATGAGCTGGTGGGGAATATTTGGCTGGAGCATATTTTACGATAGCGACGATCTGTCGGTTCATCCTCACATGCCATGGAAAATTTTGACTGAAATCTTCTGTTGCAGTAGATTTTTTATACTCTTTAACTTTCCGCATTTTCAAAGTAATTAATTAATTTTAATTTTATTAAAATAACGAAAATTAAAAAATTGAAATTTAATAAATCAATTTTTCTATGAACATCTGCAGATGAAGAAAATTCAACTGATTCCAGCATTTTTGTCGATTTGCATTTTTTAATACAAACAAATTTTGTTAATCGATCGGCAAAATTGACCGATTTTTCTTTTCAAACTTGAGGCGTAATTTGCTAGCTACATTTTCTCTTCGGAAAATTTTATACTCTTTTCGCGTTAAACAAGTCCAGTTGGTCATTAATCTATGGGCTGAATCAGAAGGGTGTGGAGTTTCCGAGAATAGTCAATATGTGAGGGCAAAACTCGACGCGCAGAACGTACGATCGACGATCAATCCCCTGTCCGCGTATACATAAACCACCAGCCCCGGGCTTGGATTGTGAAATGCGAGCAATTTCCGATCTGTCGTTATAAATAAATATGCGCCTTTTTTTTATATACTTATTTTTCCTGCTTTCGTAAATCCAATGTTTTGCCGATCGAGCGAATGAGTGCACTCGGTTCAACAAAATTGAATAGATTGGTTGAAGAGATTGAGAGCTTTGAATAAAAAATCAGGTGGAGCGAAGAGTGGGAATAATGTTTTTCCAAATATCATGCTTTTAACTCTAGCCACTTTCAATCATCATCAATTATTATTGTCATCGTTATTGTTTTTTCTTCATCATTCGCGATTCGATTGGAAAATCATTAGACATTTAATTTCACTTCCAGTAATCTGTCAAAGTGAATTTTACAAGAATAATTTGGAGGTTATCGTTGCAAAAAAACTAAAGAAAACTTTACGTTTTAAATGTTTTAACAATTAACTCTTTTTTTCTTCGAATTAATTTGAGGTTAAAATTGTGTCAGTGAAGGCAAGTTAGGGAATCATCAATTTCTTAAGGCTCTTTAGCTCCATTTATCTGTAACGCAACGAATGAATTCACTGCATTACCCGATCCCACTCCAATTTCTCGGAAATCCAAAATTCTCCATTTACTCTATTTCTTAAAGCGCAATGATGACGGTATAAGGAATATACGATGACAGGGTTATATACGAAAATAGGGTGCATCCTTCCTCAAAATTGTCCTCGGCGTAGGCGAGTGCCTCATTAAAATAGTTAAGCCCTCATTAAAGCAGTTAAGCGAATGTCTGGAGGAGGCATAGCCTGGCGCCTTTCTTCATTCTATATCAAAAACCTTCCTCCGGGCTCCAACCGCTTTCCTCCCCTCCCAACTGCTGGCTGTCTCCAGCCGCACTGGTTATAAGGTCGGATATCGCCGCAAAAGTTCGTACCTAACTGAATTCGCGAACGATATATCATCGTAATACCCCTCGTACCCCCTTCTTCTGTGCTAAACACTGAATTGCAAATCATTGAAAACCTGGAGTTCTCAACTCATTGGCTAGGGTCACGAAGACGTTGTCATCAGATATTGTGCGAAAAAATTATGTCTTATCGTGTAAGTGGCACTGAGAGGGAAGAAAAAATTTAATTACCACTCCCACAAATAGTGGAGCAATAATTTTTGTAGGCCCGTCGTATAATTCTCGGTCTGCTCGATTACGACGAGTGAGAGAAGTAAATACTGCGTCACTAGTGACGCATTGACTCTTTTCGTTTGCTCCTCGGTCATCTTGTTACTAGCCGTTTACTTCTGCCGATTTTTCATTAGTTTATATCAATTTTATGACTGTTTACGTCTCGGTTCTGACTTGTTTATGAGTTACTTTAGGTTCTATGATTTAATTTTTTTCTGTAAGTGCATAGAAAGTTAAGCATAAGTGGAAATTTGTGTGGCAGACCCGGGTTTGCTTCCCACCGGTTACACTAGTGAGATTTTAACTAGTATAAAAAGGCCGATTTGGAAGGAGACGTTAAACAAATGGAAAAAAAAAAGTGGAAATTTGTTACATATCTTTTCTACTACGGCCAGTGTTCGCAGCAGTGGTTTCAAGAATGAAAAGTGTGTCAATTTTAAGTCACAATTTTTTCCGTACTTATCATCGTAAAACCCTTCTCCACCGTTTTCCCACTAATCACTGAATAGAAAATCACCAAAAAACGGTGAAAATGAACTGGTTAAAATCCCAACTCGTGATGCTATTCAATTTTATCATTGAAACGGCATTTGAAATTAGTTGAGCTTAGGTATGGAGTCCAGTAATCGCACGCAGTCAGCACAAATTTTATCGGATTTTCGTGGTTTTCCATGTCCCGTAGAGCTGGCACACACCTACACGCGAAATTTTCTATACAGCAGTGGGCAGATAAGCCGATGACCAACTCTGTGTGCGTTCCATTTATTTCACCATTCCATTAACAAAATTATGTAGCGATGGGGATTTTTGTTTTTATCACTTCATGTCAACTGTAAATCCTCGGTTGGGAAAGCTGCATATGGAATAATCCGATTGCAACGGTAATTGTGAATTCGTTGATTGAAGTAAAGATTTATATTAGTGGATAGGGGATACTTGGTTGGAATGTGAGTGCGGGGATTTCTTTCGAGGTCATTGGTACTCGTGGAATTACTTGGAATTGGAGAGAGAAAATGGAGGCTCAATTGATATATATAGTAATTACTCCACGTAATGGGGAGACAATTTTTTTGAGAGTAATATCTGTCTTTCGATGACGAACAACATGTCTCAAAAATTTTTAAGTGCAAAATATGCAGCACTGCTAATGAGAAAAGAATGTTTTGACTCAAGGTTTAATTATTATTTACGCAAATTAATCTCAAAAATATACTTCTTTAAAATTGTTTATGAAACAATCAGAATCCAGTGAGAATGACTTTTAAAAAATTTCGTGCAGTAGAATAAAGCGAAAAATAAAATAAAACTCGTAAATAATTAAAAATTTGTTGAACAATTACGTCGAATGTATTGCCCTATTGCTGTACCAATCAGCAGTCCTTTAATCAGCAAAGAGCCTGTCGGGAGTTTCGAAAACTAAATAAGATCTCTAAAGTTCAATTACAGACACTGAAGATAAACAAGTAAACATGCTTCACGAGTTATGTCCAAGCTCCTTATTGGCACGATTACCCAGAATTCCCGCTTCAAACATAAACCCAACCAACTAGTCTCCTGTTAATTACCATTTGATCCGATTATCGAACAAGAAACATGCGCAGGAATACCCACGGATTAGGATTACTTGACAGCTCATTTCCGCAGCGAGTCCAAGTCATTCTGTATGTGATTTTTTTTCAATTCCTGGAGATATTCTCACCTCAAGTTTAAATCCATAACTGCCAGGATCTGTAAAAAAAGAAGAAAAAAAAATCGTCTCAGGTGAACGAAAGTATTCTCCCCAGAAATGAATATTCTTCTAATAAAACTTTTCTTTAAATATCTTCGATAGAATTTTTCCCATTTTTTTTTGGGCGGATTGACAAAAAAAATCCAGCACAAAAAATTGTATGAAATTTCAGGTGAAAAAATTCAGAAGTGACATTTCTAGAAAATATTCTCTAACTAATTCACAAGAATTTTTTATTAAATTTTTTTATACGTGATTGTAACAAACGAGAAGAAAGAAAAAAATATTCACATTGAGGGGCCATTTCCGCTCGTAATCGTCTTGTAAAGGAAGTTCTCCTTCTATTTCCTCATTTTTTACTTCTCCCCTCGAGTTCTTTCTCTGCTTGCGCATCGCTGCAGTCGCGCCCTCTCATTAAAGACTAATCAAGGGTGTTCTCGGCTACCCTTTGCCGAATGTCAGAAAACTCAAACAGAGAAATTAAAGAAATTTTCTTCTCAGATGAAAAGTGAAAAGGGGAAATAGTTAATGAAAATAAGAGAGGAGGAAAAGTTGGAGGGGTTGGGCAAGTGGAATAAAAAAAAATATATATAAAGTGCAGCGGACGGAGTGAGGCAGTTGCGACGTTGAAATGACAGAAGTGGACAGGGGGATTTTACGGTGGAAGTAAAAGCGCTCGGGGGGTGGGAATTTGTCTTGGTGGAAATAAAGAGTTATACGCGTGTTTGCTGGGAAAGCCATGTATGGGAGAGTCACCCTGACATACCTCGCGGATTATCTTGGCTGGGAGTGCAAGGAGAGTAGTGACAGAGGATTTTAAGGCTGCGTGGAGGTGTTTATGGTTTTGCGTCCAATGAAAAGCACAGAATGAAAAATTCTTAGTAGAAATTATTGAAAATTATTTAATTAGTAATTCATTATTAGAATGTCAACTGAGATTCATTAAACATTAGTTGAGCACTCAGCTCAATTTGTTGTTAATTAAGCTTATTCTTGACGCGCCTATCATTCTTTTTGAAAATATTTTAAATTTTGGGAGAGAGCGATTGACCGAAAAGTCTTTTAGGGACAAAAAAATGCATTTGACTACAAATTATTCTGTCCTCAATTTTTGATGCCGTGAAATCATCCGATGAATACCTTTATTCTTCTACTGAGAGGAAAAAAAACTTTTAAGTGGGTGAGATTTTCTTGTTCTGCTATAATTTTTAAATGTATTCTTCTTTAGAAATTGTCTCACTTTTTCTACTTTTTTCCTCGACAAAAAGGAATTACTACGGGTATTTCGAGATGGAAAAATTCCTTTAAATGTTCATAGAGTCCCCAATCGCCTAGAAAATCGCGGTCAAAATCTCATGCGCTTGAAAGACTTCGCTCCTTCAGTGTGAGAACCAGATTATCCAACAGGAGATTTTGCAGTTAAAAAAATTGACAATGGAATATTTTTTTTTTATCAAGTAAATTCTTCTAGTCAACATTTTTTATCCCTGGCTAGTCGAAACATTTTCAAATTTCACCGAAATCCTTTCTTTGAGCACCCCAAACCCTACCCTGATCCCACATAATTATCCGGGAAATGATGTAGGAGTATTTTCAAGAAAACCGTGGAAATTCCCAGAAAAAGATGAGTACCCCGTAGGGAGTGGTCGGAAGTGGCTTCTAGACCGGAAAATATCGTCAAATTATTGGCTACGAGAAGGTATCCAATAATCTAAGCCTGGAAAATTGCTGAAGCCTATGAGAGGTATACCTAAAACACATCAGAATAATACATGAGTCCACAGAGATATTACATTTCCCCCTGATTTATGGTGCGTTCATCATGTCCGTTATATTGAATGATCCCAGTTTCCGGAGATTTATAACCTCCGCATATCCATTCGTAATAGATGTTAAACAATTATAAGCTTTCCTAAATGAATGAAGTTCGATTGCAAGTCCATTCACGTACCCTTTAAAACTTTCAACTCGAAACAATTGAAAGCATTCGATATTCCCGTCTCATCGTGGAAACTCGTGGAAAACTCCGTGAAGTAGCTATCTCTTGAAACTTGTCGCACGGTTTTTTTCCCACGTAGAGAGAGGCGGAAGGAGCATTAGAGGCGGGTGATGATGGAATGAAAAAAGTTGGAAAAAAGAAGGACAGTATCCGAGAGGTGCTGTTAAGGGTGGGATAAAAACGCGTAGGCGGAAGAAAGCAATGTGAGGGGGTGTGTTGCAGAAAAAAAAAAAGCTAAACTGAACAAAGACTCTTCGTTTTTTCTCCTATCCTTCAACCTCTGCGGAACGCTCAGAAGAGTCGTCGAGTGCAGCTATTGTCATGAGAGGGCGGGGAATTTAGGTCATCAGTCGTATGCATTTTTCAGAGAGTAATATGATTTCTTCGTGCATTATTTCGTGGCGTAAGTGGGTTGGGGGATGACGGAGGGAGGATCAATTGGCGCGAAGAGGGGACTATCAAGTGAGATTTTGGGGTTCAGTGACTTTATGAGTTTCGAGCTGAGACGTTTTCGAGGATTAGTTGATTTGGGGAGACTCAATGACGATCAAAGAGTGCATCAACCCCTCGGAAAGGATTGTTTTTTTATTTTCGAGGTAATTCGACGAGTGCTAGGAAAACAAGAAAATTAATTTTACCTTTGGGGCTAGAACGATTGAGTTATGAAATTATTTATCGTCCTATTTTATTGTCATTCTCATTTACGATTACGGAAAATTAATAGAACGCGAAATAAATAGCACATTTTTCATACGAAATGTCAAATATGATGAATTTAATTGTTAAAACAAATTGAAATTGAAAAATGTTTATTACTGTCGAAGTTTATGGCGGAATATTTTCATCTCTTGATGCGAATACAATGTTAATCTCTTAAAAATTTTGTTATCCAAGCGAAAATGGCCGATTCACGGCTAGAATTTTTTCCAGTCCTGCATGCGATAACCTCAGGGTCATAAACCAATTTTAATTCATATACAGTAGCTCGCCCATCTCTGCATAATCAGAATTCGTTGAACAAAATGAACAGACGCCTCTGGCGATAATGCATTTGATATTAAACGACGCATAGTTGGACGCTCCTCAATGTCATGGCACCCGCCGCGAAAGGTTTCTGTCGTTGATGGTGGCTGCTTCAATTCCCTCGGAACGGGGTTAAAACGCAAATTGTAGGGTGCCATCAGTTGACTCATCTCTGTACCAGTAACACGCCCTCCATATATCCGCGCCACATACCAGCTCATTTTACCCGAGCCGGATGGATGTTCAGGGGAGTGGAAAATTTCTGGTTGACTTCAATGAGTCCCTAAAGAATACTCCTCTTCCATCTTCGTGGCGCATGATGTATGATAGTCGCTTCTGGCATCGTAACCTCTTTTCTGTTTTGCCTTTTCTGGAAACCTTGCGGGACTTGTGGTTTATTCACCGTTGAAAATTCCCCCCCCCCCCCTGAAACTTGGTGGCTTCTTCACTTTTGAAAAATCTTTGAAGTCTCAGGTTTTCGGCGAATATTACTGATGAGCCACTCAGGAAAATCAGGGTTGTTTCGCATTTATGAGGTATGGGAGTAGACTGCGGGCCCGATTTATCTGAGAAAAAGAAAATGGATTTTAAATATGTAAGCAGAAAGAAAATTTCCAATCCCCAGATTGAAGTTTTGAACACCTTTTCCAGTGGTTTATTATCGAAATTTATTAAATCTCTACGAACTGGAATTACGTTTTCTCGAAGTGAATTTTAATCTCTAAAATACTTTGTTGAAGAATTACAAACGAGTCTCGAAAATTGTACATTTTAACGTCTAAGGAGTTGAATCAGGGGATCAAGAACCTTCAATGGCCGAATTAAACAGAAAGGATATTCCAAAAGTACACTCGTCGATAAGCCCCTGCCTATCGGAAATTCAAGAGGCAGTTATAGAGAGGGAGGAGGTCGATAGAGCCAATATCAGACGCAGTCTTGTGGTATATCCGCGAAGGCCGTCAAGTCGGCAACTCTTGACTGAAATTCTCCTCCCCCAAAGCTTCCCTCAAACGCCATAGATGATTTATATGCTGAATCACTCAAAATTCTCGCAGCTTCTCATCTCACCAGTCGGCTATTTATTTCAAAAGCTCACTGTACAAACTAGGGTCTACATAATGCCTCAATTCACGACGTTAGACACAAAAAAAAATTGCCTCATCGATTAAATTCATGACTGAAATTTCGAATATCTTAAAATGAGATATTCATTCGTCGATAGCAATGGTGACTGATAACAGCTTTGAATACAATCCATCAAATTCAGGGGATTTGCTCGGGTGAAAATTAAGAGTATCTAGGACGAAGTTCTCCACATCGTAATTCAAGACAATTATAATTGGAATTGCTGAAATTTGAGGCTGCGAAGATTTTAGAATTTTCCTAAAATTCACTGATATCATTGAATTTCAAATTATGATTCAGTGATTTTTACCGTCAAATTTCTCCCCCGCTGAGTGAGACGACAACTGTAACCTTCCCTCTACCCTCAAAAGATAAATGTGAGTTCGGCGACAGGCTGGAGGGGGGCACGGTGGGATGAACACGAGGAGAAAAACTTTTCCGAGCATAGTTTTTATTAATACGGGTTACCCCAACATTTTTCATTCACCAGGAAACATATTTTCACGTGATACTTTGGCGTTAGCATTTTACGGATATGTTCCATCACCTTTGGCAAGAAAAAATCGACCATGGGATGAGTCGAATGATCGCAAAGGTACTTCCGAGGGAAACCCTCTCAGGCTTGTCTGTCCGTAAAGCGGATAAAGTATCTGACAAATATCTGAGAAAGGCTCTTGAGGCTCCAGTCAATGTCGAAAATGGAACATACGACGTATCATGAATTACACTGAGAAAGACAGCAAAGTTTGTAATATTGCGAACGATAATCCATTGAGCTAACATAATATAAAAGTGAGTTCATAGCAAAGGCTTTAACAATTTTATCGAGTAATTGTTTCAATGAATTTTCAACGAGTTACGCTCTCGAAAATTCCCGACAGACAAAAATTGTCAAAAGTGGTGGAATATCCCTAACTGCCGGCAATTTGTATCAACTAGAATTGCCACTGGAGTTGAACAGACCAAGCAACTAATAACGCATGAAGCAACAATCAAACGCAATTTCTCACATATATCCTGTCGACTGCGGCTTCTACCCGATGCTTCTGCCAAGCGGTAACTTTCGAATGAGCTGATTGATGTCGAGTATTGAAATAACTTTTCCCGGATGAATGGGTATTCTTCAAACGCCCCCCAGTGAATGTACACAAATGAAATTAAACTCTTGCAGGGTTTCGAAAAACTTTTGACGAAAAATACTTGGGGAGTTTGAAACAGCGCTAACCCATGGCAAAATGCTTTTCACCCGAGACCGCTCATAGGGAAACTTCATTTTTGAAGCTCCGCCGCTGCAATTCGACTTGAAAAACTTTTAAAAGAAGACGCCTTGGGACGGGAGAGAGGGTGAGAGAGACTCTCGTTTATACATCAAGCTTCCCTGGCTCGTCGAAGTGGGTCCAGATAACGTTTCATCGTTGGGGCTTTCTTGCCTCCTTCTTCAATGGCCCGTTCCCCTTGGTTTTACAGTGGGCTCCACGGGCGTTGTTGGGGCTTCGACTTTGCCAGGCACTTTAGCCGATAAGTGGGCCTGCGGAGGTTTTGGCTCTCCCACAACTCTCCTCTCATCTGCATCATCCGCGTCTGTGGTAACTCCACAATACAAAATGTTTCGAAAGTTTATCAGCGCAAAATTTATGCACATCGGGTTACCCAGCAAAAACTAGTGTCTGAATTTCATACATTTTTGGAGCAAATTGTTGTGATAAAAGTGCAGAAAAAAAATCCTTTGTGACTGGGAGAAATAACGTCTATATCCTCGAGTAATACTCTCCACCAAACTGTTACGCTCGCTCAGAAAATTTTACGACTAGAGTGCGATGTTATCGGATTTTATTGTTGATTCAAAAGTGTAATTGACGAATTATGGCTTACGACAGAATTTAATTCCATTTTCTTAGGGAAAAGTCGTTTTTTACTCGATGCACTGAGCTCCGAATGCTGGATGACGAGTAGAGGACATGCAAATGAGACATGACATCAATCCTCACATTTCTAATATCTCTCCAAGTTCATTCGAGCCAGTAGAAGGGGAAAACGACTGGCTGAACTTGCGATCTAAAACCCAATAACTCATCTCTCCAGCGCTGAATTATCGATTCGCAAGTGGAGTAATGGAATTCCGGCATCAAATTTATGAGCGTTCGAATGGATGAGGCAAAAGGCTGCCACCAGTGTTGGCGCATTTGCCTGAATGATGCTGTCTTTGTCTTGTGTGTTGTAAGGGAAAAAGAACAGCTGCTTTTACCTCGGCTCGATAAGAGGGGATACGTATAGGGAGAGACAACGACCCCCGGGCTCTTGGAGATGCTGAGAACATACGGAAATCGTGTGTTCTCCAGTATCACTTTATCTTGGAAAGGTTTCTTATCCTTTTTTTTTCTGGTTCAACGCAACTTGAAAATCCCTTGCGACAGTTTTATGGGAATTTTGCGACGCAAGTATGCAGAAAAATGACGCTTTTCAATCAAGGAAAAGTCAGCCGATTTAATCTCCTGGTAATGGTCTGGTTCATAAGTTTCAAATTTATTTCATTCAGGTTATTCTCAAATTTAGATGATTTGTTTAAATAAATCATAATTTTGAACACTTTTACCTGGAATTTTGAAGTTTTTTGAAAGCTTGAGAAATTATCAAACAATAATTAAACAAATCATTTCAAAGAAAAATTCTCCATACAGTTAATTATCTTTTTCGTGTGTTTTTTTTGTTGTACATTTGATGAGCTAAATATTCCGAAAGCAGTAGAGCCTCGTGCCAATTTCCCTTTGTCGTAACATCGAAACGTTCTGCCCCTCTGTTAAATCATGGAGATATTCCACCTTCACTCCACCTTGTCCATAATGTCGCATCATATCCCTCAAGGACTCAACTCGCCATCTATACTAAAACACATGAATGCAATAGTCTTTACTATTCCATCGAAAAGCGCCCCCGGGATTTTCCGAGTATATTGAGCCTGAAACGAGATACCCTAACCTCGAGAAATTGATTCTCTTCCGCAGCCGAGTGAAGGAGAAATCCAGATAAAATACTATGTGGCTTGAATATTTGGTGTTCGTTTTCATGAACAATAAAGCTGCAGATATAAAGAGAATTTCAGCGAGAATTGTGCAAGTTTACAAGATCCACGGAGAACCGCGCCTTGTGTTATAACAACAGCCCCCAACTTCTTACGGCTTCTTGTCAGTTGTCCTTATTTCCACATATACACTCGTGCAGGTTTTACAGTGGTAGTTTGTTGGCTGTGTGAGATACCCCCCGGGGACCGGAGTTTTCCAAGTGAAAATTTTCGCGGTACAACTCAGGACAAAAATAAGGGGAACGGGGGGGGGGGGGAACAAGTGGGGCCACTGGTAACAAAGACAACAGGAGTGACTTGTGCTACGTCCAAGTGTGCACACTGCGCTCAAGGGGTTGATATATTTTCTTCGGGAGATATTACGAATGTGACAGCTGGTCACACGGGACAGATATTTTCTCAATAAAATGTTCCTCGTATTTATTCGGTGAATTATTTTTTACGACTTCCTTTTTTTTCTGGAATTGAAAGGAATCCCTGGGATATTCTGTTACGTTACGGTGAAGTCTCCAATTTTATTCATGGAGGTTTTATGATAAATATAAGAATATCGTTTGATGGAATTGAGTGGAATTAATTTTACGGGATCAATTCAAAAGTGGCTCTCATACCTGAGAACAACACTCAACCTTGAGCAATTTTAACAATTTTTTTTTGCTGGATCTCCTGGTATACTTTTCCCTCCGTAAGTTTCAAGGACTTTTCTAATTGAAAAATTCAATGGCTCGAGCAATTAACGTTTTTGAGCTGTGAATTTCCCATCGATTGAAGTCATCTACTGTCAATGAGACATTCACAACTCGATTTAGCAAGCTCGTAAAATCATTGACCAATTAAAATCCTGTCATTAAGTCAGAAAAATTTTGGAGCAAACCAATAAATATTGATTTTTGAAATGAAATTCGATCGATATGTAGGTAATCCATAAAATTATGTAATCACGCATGAATTGACAGGCACTAAAAGAGAAAGAAATGTTTGACATTCAGACCCTTTGGAAAATTCCAATATCAACTCCTACCACTTTTCCATACTTAACGGCATGTTCCTCTGATCGACGGTAACGTCGGCCAGCGCAGGATATTGCGATCTGTTTTTCCCTGTTCCATTCGTCGCCGAGGACCATCCATCACTGGTGTAGGTATACAACTATCTCGACTTTTAGTCTGTACCTCAGAAAACTCGTTTGTAGCCAAGCCACAACGTCCAAAGATCCCTCTGTTCACTGTCCGAGCGACTGGAAATGGCCGTTAACGATGAGTCGTTTTCGTCCATGACCATCGATGCACATCGACGGTTAAAGTGGACGAAGAGCAGTTGAATAGTGCCTGGTGTTACTAGACCGGTTCGCAAATTCTCGATCACTTGAAATGACCCACCTCCATGGCTCGTAAACCTGCTACACTGAGAGAGCGACGTGGGCTTCTAGAGAGAAATTTCGATAGCTGTAAACGTCGTTGCTTTACGTGACCTCTATAAACCTGAGTTGTGGAGAATCATCTCTTTTCTCTCGATATTTCTAGGGCGCTGGTCAGGGCGTGTCAATTTACATGGTAGTTCGTCATTATGAGGCACAAATGGAAAATTATTGGTAAACTTGTGGAGAATGACGGGACAATCGAAATTCTTTTCAATGTGTTCAAAGGGGGCAAAACTGGGGCTTTCATCTCGTGTGTGAGTTAATACCCGAGACGAAGCCGAGAGTAGCTAACACGTAGGATGCCAAATTTTCCTGTCAATAGGGCGACACTGGATTTTCCCTCAAGTACGCGATTAAGGTTCAATTTTCTTCTGTATGTTATCTTGAGAATGTTCGAAAACAACAAAAATCCAAAAAGTGGAATGGGCTATTTTTTTTTCTATGATTAGGGAGGGGAGGAAAAGGGTGCTTTGGATTCGATGAAGGTCGTTGCCTTGCTTCCAAAATATATTGTTTTTATTCCATAGTTTTAAGACTCCAGATAGAGAACTGAATCTTCTCACGTAATTTTGGGATACCTAAAATTTAAATTTCTTCAAAGTCGAGGGTTTTCTGGGGAAGAAAAGATTTATAAAATGTATTGAAACAGTAAACATTGAAACAGTAGCTGCCAAATAGCAGAGGTTGTCACACGGAATCTAAGATACTTGAAGACTATTCAGTCATTAACGATTTATGACGGTTGGGCTTGTGGAGATAAATTTCTATGGCAGCAAGCGTCGTTGGTTTACGTCACCACTATAAACCTGTGTAGTGGAGAATCATCTCTTCCCTTCAGTTGCTTTTAGGGCGTTGGTCATTGTGAGTGCATTTTGATGTTAGTTCGTCATCATGAAAGGTGATTGAGGGCTTGGACGAGGAATATGATGGAAAATTATTGGAAAACTCTAAAGGGCACTGTGAGAGGCCAGCAGGTCGTTCAAACTTTCAAGAATGATTCGCCTCTTGAGCCAACAATTTCGTTGTTTTTGAACGCTGAGCAATTGTTCGTATTTGAGACTTTTACATGCGCCCCAAAAAGTGACTTTGCCACGTTGGAAATTGATAAATTTCCCACGTTCTGATAGAATTCTCTTTCTCAGTTGAATGTTGAATCAGTGTTTTCGCAAGGATGCGCCAGGGTTATCCGCTGGTGTTGGCGAGCGAAGTTGGCCAATAGCATTTATTATTAAATCACTAACTCAATAATAAATTGTGCACTTGGAGTAATACTAGTGATTAACTATCGACCAAAAGACGCTTAATACATTCGTCTCCTGGTGCATCCAACCGAGGATATCTCAACTCTCAGAAGGAATTCCATGGAAAGGGTCACTTCCCCCGTCTACCCAGAGTTCCTCAAAATTGGATGAACAAGTCTTGAGTCACACTGACTCTCCCACCAAATCTGAGTTTCGTACATGTCAAACACAAAGTTCAAGTGGAAATAGCCACTGGTGGCTCTTATCCACACACTCGGACTGACCGTTCATGCGCCTTTCTGACCTCCAGCTTGCGGCTATGCGGCGAATTTGCCGTCATATATGGCCTATCCACTAGCTGTAATTAGATACGTCATTGAAATACTCGGGCCAGTGTGTATTTATCGGAAGTAACTCTGCGCCTTTGGTGCTTTGGATTCAATACCCAAAATGTTTAGCACGTTATGAAACCTCGCAACGGGATCCATGGGAGAACAATGAAGTTGTGATATTCAATGTACGCTCAGACGGAAGTTGTTAATTTCAGGGGATTGTTGTCTACGGTTAGTTTCCCCCGCTGGTGCTCACTGAATTTCTCAAATGCGAAGTACAAATATTTTCCCCTCCCTCCCTACAATTTCCATTGTCCATCATTAATGGATGCAACTGTCTTCACCGCAGGTGGCGCAATATGTCTCATTAATGGTGGAAATGTATTACATTATAGCGTATGAGTACACATCCATTAAATCATGTGTCACGCGGCTTCACTAGGGAGTTGGAAACGTATATTCAGAAAAGTTTGGCTGGCGCTGTAGACGAACAGACGCCGGGAAGTATTCGACATGTTGGCACTAGTTTCGCCGCGGTTTTTGGAGCCACTGCTGTACTTGTAACGCGATTCCACATTCATCCGGCAAAAGCGCTGCACAATTTAATCTCTTAAAGTGGCTTTTCATACATTGCCGGTTGAAATTCCAGGGATGGAATTATGGGGAGACGGGGAGAATATATTCTATCAATTCGTTACGGATTTTGGGGGCGATATGAGGACTTTTTGGGAGTGAATTGAAATTTTGGGCACTGTTGACTAGTCATTTTTGAAAATTTCACTTTTTTGAGGAGCTGAAATACGAGAATTCTTCACTTCACTGCAATTTTCGATTTATACAGGACAATTATATTTTCAATTCATATTCTTTATTATCGAAAAAAATAATTTTGCGAATAATTTCATTCTTTTCATGAATCGGATTTTCCGGTTCACTTTTTCTCAGTATCCTTGCCACAATTGACAATTGTGAATTGAACGTTTAGGTCTATTTTTTTTCTATCCCCGTCAGTTCTCGTTTTTTAATGGCATCAATTTTCTCATGAATCATTCATCCCGAGGCCTCAAAAGCGCGATAAGTGAAACTTTCACGATCCGAATTAAAAAAAAATGAACTTTAACTGCATGTAGGGTATAGCGGTCGATCGGAAATTTCCTCAGGAATCCAATGAGGTTAACCGCGCCCCGAGATCTCAAGATGACCCAAAAAGTAGCATTTTCGGCCTTTTTTCGGTCTAGCAACCTCAAAAGTCCATTTTTCACATTTTTTACGGCACGAGGAGTGTCTAAGGAATACTCGAATTTCCCGAGCAATCCCTTGGAGTTGGCCTCGTGCCAATATCTTCAATGGTTCTCGAGATATGGCCAAAAATCGGAATTTTGACCTGCCAGAGTCGAAAGGAACGGGAAATTCTGACACTTGGCCTCCTTTCTGGTATTCGGCAAATTGTCTGGGGATTCCGATTTCATAAATTCTTTACCATCATCAACTCTTTGGAGAGTGCTTCAAAGGATAAATCTCTGCAAAAAAAAATAAATATATTTCATCCTGAGGGCAAAGAAGTAGAATTGACCTTGTTAAACATTTAATTAAGTTCGTCACTCGCAATTTTCCGTTCAGATTTCCCACTCCTTTCATGAAACAATTTCAATGGAATTGAAGTTCCAAAATATTCGGTCTCCTTTTCAGGAATTTCTTTCATTGTCCGTCAAATGTCTTCTTCGACGGACAAACGTCAAAGATCCTACGGTAACTCCCCTTTATTAACAACGTATAACTGATGTCGATTGGCGATAATTTTCATTCTCAATTAAACTCTGATGAATTGCTAAGTTGGTCAATCATGCGGCTAGTACGAATCATCCGAAGTCTCGATATTGATTCTGAGTATCCCGCGAATCCAATTATATTACATTTCAAAATGACGCAGCTCGGTCCGTAACACGCTTTTCTCTGAAGCTTAATTGCATTGCCTGCCCATCTTCCATCACGGAATAAAGCTTCAACTCGCCACGCTATTGCTGTATGATACTCTGATCCCACTGAACACTGGGACTATGTCAGGAGCTATATAATACATGTCGATATATGTAATAGCATATCGCTGTATGGAATTTCTGTTATACGAGAGTACACTGGTCTGGAGGTGAATGTACTTTTCTCATCACGCAGCCGCAGAATTTCTAACGCCGTGGGCTTTGATAATGCTGATTGGAAGTTGGTGGAGCACGACCCAGAGCATAATTACTTCATCCTCATTTTACTGAGCTTTGACTGTACCCTCGAAGTGAGCGAAATTTCCAAATTATAAAGTTAATTTATGTTTGTGATTGAGTCATTACATAATTCGTTCAGGAATTGGCAACTTCCGTTTAATAACATGTTGAATGAAGTTGGGGGGGAATTTTTCAAACACTCGTACAATAGAACTTTGGAAATGTTTCGTTGTAATCTGATTATCACATTTGAAATTTTAACCCGTGTATTATCCTACATTGGGATTACAACGTACTTTTGGCTGAATAATTAATTCTTAGCTGAAGAATATTTTTTACTATCGCATAATTGTTGAGCCAATGTTTTTCTCTTGTCTCTCAAGTATGCACGTTACCCAGGGAAAGACAAATCTTATAACTTTCCTTTCTCCGGAAAATAAAAAATACTTGAGGAACAGAAGAAAAAGACGGGCTCAAGAATTATGTGATCGTAAAAAATATTCTTGAACTAAGAATTAATTTTTCAGCCAAAAGTACATTTCCCTCTCAGTGTAATCAACCAACAGGCATTATTTCAAGTTTGAGGTTAATTTTATTTAAACAATCTGAACTTGAGATTTTCGATAATGAAATGTTGACGTGAACGAGACATTTTTGATAATTAACTGATGTTAATCAATTTCTTTGAAAAAATTTACCATCCGAGAACTAGCGAATATTTCATTGATGAGTTCTTTGGTTTGGAGTCCTCGCTGTCGTTTACCTCCCTCTCTGTCCCATATTTTCCCGCATTTTTATTTTACTTCCTTTTTAACCCCTTTATACCTTTTATCCCTACAGCTCACATGGCAATAAAGCTCCTCACGCCCGAGCCGGTTGGCTGGAAAAAAAAATTTTTTTTTTTCCCTCCCCCTGCGAGCCTGTCTCTCGTTCGTTGAGGGGTTTTAGGCCGTTTCACCGCACAAGCCGACGACGTTCGTTCGTAATGCTCGATGGTGAGCACCCGTAGAGATTTCCATTTTACGAGAATAACCACTCTGGTTTTTCCTGTGTATGTGTGTGTTATATTTCCAACGCCCCCTGAAAATGCATAAAACAAAAGCACGGAAACGTAACGAGTACTCCGAAGTGCCATGGGATATAACAAGTTGAATGAAGTTGTAGAATCAATCGTTCTGGATGTAGATAGAATTCCATCATTCCGAAAACAGCAATTCTACGGACAGCCGAAAATAATCACTTGGATCGAATTGAGTGCTTGAATAGAGAGAATGCAAATGTCAAATCGTGTAAAATGAAATTATCGGTGAGGTATGGATTCGATTGATGTAATAAACTCATTCGACCTCGGGTTAAATCTACCCAATTGCCATCGAGCTCTCACGATTATTTTATTTCTAAAATGAGAGAAAATAATTAATCATTTTGATAAGATATTTTCAGTCATACTACGACAACAACAACAGAAATTAGAGATTTAATTGCTGTGGCTGGAGTTCAAAATTGTTTTTGGTGCTAAGAAATTGAGATCCCCTTGTGAGCTCGTCCAATTTACAGCCACAATTTATCTCTCCTCCTTCAATTGGTAGTAGGTAAAGTTTCGATTGCTACGAATGCCTTCATTCCAAACGAAAAACAAACGATTTAGAAATAAATCGCATTATCGAACTGGAAAAGAAATACCTAGAGGGTAGTAACAATTAAGAACATCGAAGAGGTGTTTCCAGATTTTAGGTGCAAAGTTAATGAGTTGAGGTGGAAGGGGTTGAGATATCCGGAGGGCAAACTGTGCTCCGTCGAAAATTCTCTCACTTCTCGAATAAACAGTTTGTCTCTCGGCGCTTGTTCTTTCCAGTCGCTGTCGTCCCGAGGATTAATGATACCAAAGGGCTAGCGCTTCTCGCTTCAGCCGCTGGCCAACAAACTTCCATGACCTCGTAATCTCTCGCATTCTCTCAGTTATACATGTCAAGATCTCATTTGGAGTTCTGAAATATCACTCTATTGGTTAAAAAAAATTGAAGTTTATTTGGACGCCTTTCGTTGGAAATTGAGGCGCCTTTTGCCTTCCAAGTCGGGTTCCTAATGCCTCCTAAATTCCAGTCTCACTCATTATTTCGGAGTTCCCAAGAACTAAAGTCTCCTAGCCCCTTAAAATTTGCAAAAATGCTCAATAATTTCGTGAAAAAAATTCGCAAATTCTTCATGATCAAATCCTCAGTTTGAGAGCTCTCAGACTTAGATAATTCCTCGAGATATTCTGGAGATGCTAGTTTTGGTCGCTAGTATGGCCTCTTCCCACAGGTTCCCAGCACTTTGGCACCAAATTCCCTCCCCCTCCCAAAATTGACCGACTCAATGTGGTAAAATTATAGGGAGGTAAGGACACCCGGGTGATTGGTGTAGATCGTTGCGGTCCATTAGTGCCTCTGAAGGCGACTAATGGTTCCCCTGCTTTCACTGCTGCTATTGCTCGCGCAAAGTCATTGACCAACAACGTGCCAACCAACTGTACGTAACCAGAGCTTTCTGCAGGGCAATTCTCTTGGTGCGCTTTACCTTTGACTATCGCTCAATACCATCGTATATACCGTATCGATAGGCTTTGCGACGATACAGGACGTAACTCCATGTCATTGTCATTACCATATCCACTAACGTTGGTATACCTCAAACTGATCGGCATCCTAGTAAAATAGCCTCCAGCACGGGTGCCCTTATGACATATAGGACTATCATGTAATATTGCTCGCTTTGTATGGCGTATATTGAGGGGGGAGGGGGGGAGACACGATGTTAAACATCAATATTGTGTTTACCGCAAATTCGGCATGATGAACATTGATCAAAGTCATTATCGGGACGGTTGACGAGGAATGAAAAATCGAAGAATTATTATCTTCAAAACTAGCAGATGCAATTTAAGAAGAGAGGAGTCTACAGCTAACGCGTATGTCCGAATTTCAGACAATTTCTGTAGATACTTTTTTGTATAGTAGAAGATGGCTGAACAAAATTAAAATACTTATCAATTTCGAGAGTTGCAAAGTTGTTTGGACACTGCTTTGTTTAGAATTCAGACAAAGTTTTTAATTGTTCTGGCTGGTTTACGAACATAATTCAATTTTTTTTTTTAAATTGTAAAAAATTGAAAGACGAAAATTGAATTGGCTGCGTAAGGGATGAATTTGATGGGAGGAAATTGCAAATATTTTGAGAGAAAAATCATTTTTTAGCCCAAAACCTGGAGGTTGACCATTCAAAAAATTAAAAATTATATCAGAATACCGTAATTATCTGAAAAGCCATGGTTACATGTTCTCTAGTAATTATTCTATATTTTTTCCGGGGCATGTAAGTAATCATCTCATTCGTATTGATTTATGGGTGATTTTTTTTTCCAATTGCAAACCCCGCATTCGCTGATTAGAAGTGGAACTATGGACAAGCATTGACACATTACAGAAACTTGTAGTTCATAGGATTCTTTAAGAAGAAGCACGTTCGTAGCCGTCCTAGTGGCTTTCTACCATCTATCAGTTTCTGCTTAATGGTTCGAGTTTGCCGAGGAAATCCACTCCCTGGGTGGATCTCTCACGTTCTTACATGGAATCCCGAGAAAAATTAATCGAAACCCTTCGACGATTCATTCTCCAGTGGATTGGGGAGGGAGAAGTTGTGGAGAGTGAACTGTGTGAGAAGGGATATCGAATTAGTCGGACGGAAAAAGCATAGAGTGATTTGTTCTGAGGGAAGTTACGGATATCGTCTCATTTTTATCATTCTACAGAGAAAAAATTGTGAGTCATTTCAGGAATGTATCCATAATTCTTGCGAATTGTTCCACAATCTAGTCTTGAGAATAAAAATCAAGGAGTTCAAAGTTTTCTTGTAACCAAAGAATGCCTCGCTCAATTATTTAATTCTTTCTCTCTATTTTTCTGACAATGAAATTATTTCCCACAAATATTTCATTGATTTCAATATTGTCGAGAGAATAATTCTCTTTGTATTGAACACGTCATCTTTGTAAGGAGTACTTTTTTCTCTCAGTGTAAATAAGCTTATACTGGCATTATCATTAAGTCCGTTTCGACATAATCAAATTTAATCTCCGCAATTATTAGGGATTGGAATATGCTAGAAGCCATTACACGATGTAGCAGTGCCATCGCTTACATTTTGCCCTACATTAATTAACATCTCGTATGATTTAATGACATGGTAATTATGCCAAAGTTACATACTCCACGTCAACTGATCCCATTGTGTCAGTATGTTTAAAACAGCAGCCCAAAAGCTTGAGAATTTAGCACGGAATTTTGATCCTTCTTCATGCCTCCCCTCTATCCCACGAATGAAAACAGGATCCTCGTGGGTTGGAGGATGAACTCTCCCGTATAAATCTCCCGCTTCCTGCTTCATTAAGCAAGACGGGGGGTTTTTTTCGTGAGAATTTGATAAGCGCATGAAACCTCAAGGAAGTGGTACACCTGGAACTAGAACAAAGCGACAATCTTCGAAAATTTATATATCATGCAGTGAAAAATGGGACTGAGTGAATTTAATTGCATAATTTATAATAGTAAATGAGTAATGGCAGTAGGGAGGAATTAATAAATGCTCATTAATGGAAAAAAATGGCTTCAATACACGGAAAGGGAGAGAATTGCGGAAAAATGGTAATTTTATTTCACTAAAATTTATTAACAAGTTGCACTTGCCGCAAACTCTCATCTTCAGTCGTCTCTCTTTCCTGCTTCATTGAGCAAGTTGAGGGTTTTCTTCACCATGAGAGTTTGATAAGCGCATGAGACCCCCCAGGAAGTGGCCAGGGGTTAAGACAAAAAGCAAATCTTGTGGAATCTATAGATAATCCAACAAGAACTCATCCTCCTCCGCAACTCTAGCATTCTCCAGCGTGCTAATATTGATGCTGCAAACTGTTTGCCCTACGGCCCAACCCCCTATATATCCTGACCTACATTACTTCCCTTTTTTTTCCCCCCCCCCCCCCAGCCTTTGCTGAAGTTTTTACCCTTTTACCCGTGAATATTGCTGAGTGAAATTTAAAGGTTCGGTTGGGCGAGGGAAGGTCGTGACCAAAATGACATGTTTAAAGGCGCCGGGGTCGTTCGTGGGAGGTGAATTGCAGGGAGAAGGAGATGTTAGGGGAGGAATTAATGGGAAAATATTTTGTTTAGGGGGAGAGATATTCCACGAGTAATTCTCCATATGATAATTTCTTTTTTTCATAGTTCATTGACCCCCCTACCATTTTCCATCTTTAATATTTATTTATCCATTAATTTCTATTTTCGAGGGTTTATTAATATCTTTAAAGATGAACAGACATCCAAGATTATTAACATTGGGTAATTGATACTTTAAATAGTATGAAAAACGTCTGAAAATTTATGAATTTTCATTTCAGTCGAATTTCTTCGTCTTTGAAATGAATACACTTATAATTTTCAATTTCATAAAGTTCTCAAGTGCCCTCGCTGCCGCATTAATTTCTTTTTCGTTCAGAAATCCGTCTCAGCCCAGACAAGAGTACCCTCCTTTCTCCTCATCCCTTAGATATATTCTTCCGAGGGCTTTCTCCCAGGAAAGTACACTGAAAGCTGAATACATATCCCGTACAATGAGTTACGTCGTATGTAAATGGCTGACGTTTTCGTATCGTCGAGAGGGGCGTGTGTTACTGGCTAGTCTGGCCACTCGTGCACTCTTTCATTCCCCCCCCCCCCCCCCTCCCCCCCCTTTTTTTTGTTAACCAACTCTCTACTAGCATATACGCTCACATAAAAGCTCTGCTAGACCAGCCGGGGGAGCACACATAACGTTACACGTTTCATTCTCCCTGGTTTTGGTCGAGTCCCGCGTCGGATTGCACGCCATGAAAAGTTTTCAGCCATTCGGTCGACAACGTAGAAAATAATTATCCGTAGATGGCTAGAGGCCAGGGTATGCAGTTGAGTCAGCACGGAAACCTCTTATTTATGTCTGGGCCTTTTTACTTTTTACGATAGTTGAAATTCGTTTACAAGTAGTTCGGAAGTACTCGCAGGCTTGTTCTCACGGTTTTTGGGTAATTGAAGTAGTCTTGCAGTGTTAGGAAATTATTCCTGAAATTTCAGGAGAAAAAATCGTGAAAACTTGGTGAAATACGGGGAATTTAGGCAACAGTGGCTGTCAATTTTCAATTAGTGGAAAATCCAATTGGAAGTGGCGTTTTATTTTGACACTGCATTCTTTGGACGTCTGTCAAAGTACATGCATTGAGGTGACAATATGATTCAATGTTTTAACACTTTGCTTAATTTTTTTAAAACAGATGAGTAATCGTGTTATTCAATTTATGATGAAAATGTAAATAGCTGTTCAAGTGAATTTCAATTCAATGAAATTTTCCTCGATGCGACGAAAGCTGCTCTCATAAATCATTATTTTACATTCATTCTGATCTCATTTGCGTATAGCACACTGTTGATAATAGGATCAAAAATTTTGCGCGAAATATTTTCAAGCACAATTGCCACTGCGATACGCGAATTCGCATGAGTTGCAAGTGAAGAGGTGTATAACTAATGGCCTTTTAATTTAACCCCTTGGTCCAGTACGAATTATTATTCGACGCTCGGATGATTCTAATTACCATGCATTTTCGCAGATCGCTGTGGTTCCGGACACACGCCCTCTCTCGGTACAGCGTATGAAACGGTCGATTAAATTGAATACGGGGGGGGGGGGAATGAAGTGTAATGTGAGTTCAGCATTATAAAAGATACGTGATGAATGAGGGCACCGGATGGATTTTAACCGGAGGAATGTGAAAAGAGTGTATGCTGTTTGGGGAATATGAAAATGTTAATGATCGTTTCATGATGGTGGCAGCTATCGATATATTTACGGGTGCTTCGCCAATCGTTTCGGCGAATTCAATGCGACTGATAGGATAAAGGGAGTGATGAAAAATTTTTCTTTTGAAAGAGGATATTCGGGTATGATTGAGAATTACAGTGGCGAGCGGGTAATGAGCGCATTTATGCTTGTACTCAACTTCAGGTATCATATATTTCATTCTTGTTCTGTAATTGTTGGAATTTACCAGTGTAGATTTCCTGTTTTATGGGATTTTTAATGCGGAGGCGAGGGAAGTTATTGGTTTTATTTTTTTGTTCCGCTCATTTTTTTCAATTTATCATTTTTAAAATTGTTTGTCTTATGTAAATGAGTGGGGAGCTTTTATTAATCTTAGAAAGGCGAAAAAAACACCTGGAAAATCGGAAAAAATATAGAAAATGGGGGGAGAATAGTCCGAAATACCTGCAGCTGCCACCTAGCGAATTTTAAAATCATTCAAAGATGTATGAAGGTGGGAATGCAGAAAACAAGGTACTCCGGGGCCAGAAATAAATTCACCCTAGGGACTATAAACTGGACCGATTCACTGGTTGCGTTATCGCGAAACGGGTCGTTTACGTTGGAACCCAAGCCGATAACACTCTAGGATAAAACCGTGGCAAATGTAGAATGAGAATAGAGGTTTTGAGGTAGAAATTCACGGAATTCTTGAACTAGAATCATGCCTGTGTGTTTGTACAGTTGAACTAATAATAGTAATCGAGCCCAATACTGTGTGGTTGGTACGTGAGCCCCGGTACCCTTCGTTTCATTCTCGCTGGGATAAACTCGAAATAACAGTTATTATGAGTATCATCCGCTACTTGTGGCTACGGATATTTCCCTGGAAATGAACTGGTATTATCAACTCACTTAGATCACATTTGGTATTGTAGATTGACGGATTTTGTAAGGCTTCCTGTTTGCTCTGAACGACGGTACCGCGCGGGGAGCGATAACGGAAAGAAAATCAACAATGGATTAACGCCTCCAATCCCCTTTTAAGGCTACATTTCACTTCATATTTGGGTAATAGTTTCACATTTCAATTGTCTCCACACTTTGGAAATTTTTTTGCTGACATTTTCGGGAGTTTCGTACTTGAAAATTCATAATCTTACGGAAAAATAAATTCCTCAGATTTTGGAACCACCTTGGATTAGTGTATTCTAAGGAAGAGTTGAGGTCTGCTGAGTCTAGCCAGAAAATTGTCTTTAAAATTCAAAATCTTCGCTTCACTTGCCGTTTCGTTTCTTCTTTACCCGTCGGCCGTTGACCCAGCTACAATGCAATTACTTCAAATCTCACCAGACGTGCACAGTATCCCGAACCCCGAACAGTGAGCACTCGTGCATGCTGCTACTGATAAATCCTTCCCATTTTTATCTAAAAATATCAATCGTCGAATTGAATTCACATGCCTGAACAGAAAGAGAAATAAATTGCAGTTTGAGACTTACCATTTCAAATTCAGACTTCCAGATTGATCAAATTCCAATCTCCACAAATTGTGAAATCAATATTTCCATTTAATCTTTCAAATCTCAAAGTAATATTTTTTTAAGAAATAAATCGGTAATGGACATCGGAGGCTCTCAAATGGAGGCGCAAAAACCTCCACTCGATTCTTTTGAACTCTCGGATTAAAGTCTTAACGAGTTTTAATTCAATATTTTTGACACCTCCCAATAGTAAATTTTTTTCTGTGAATATCGGGGTCAAAAATCCCCCCTGAGGTAGAAATGAAAGAGTGATAGGCACGCAGCTAGAACTTGAATGAAATTTCTCACTCCCCGACGTCGCCATTTTGACCCTCGAGATCTCAACAAACGCACGTCCAAGTTTTGAGGAGACCGGCTGGACACTCGAGCGAAGTTGGACAAGTGCCGACGTGGTGCGAGAGTGAACCCCAGGGCTGACCAGTGTCAGCCATGACTACTGCAGTGCTCCAGTCACTTTCAGAAACCTCAATTTCCTTTCCCACCCGTTTCTGTTTCTCCCTCATTCTCCCATTCGTGATACCGTCACCAAGCAGTGGAAACTGCACCATCGAGAGATCTCGCTCACGCGACTCCGGAGTGAAATAAAATCGATATAACCCAGGAACTCTGTCCTCAGGACAGACTCACCGTCCTCTCTCTCTCTCTCTCTCTCTCTCTGGTGTTCCATCACTCGCCACGTTTCATCCCGCTTTGGCATCCAGCGGAATGCACGAAGATAGCAAAGGATTACGCGAGACCCTCCTTTCTTCCTACTTTTCTCTCCCTCCAACTGCATTTTTCCCTCGCTTTTTTTCCCCTTTATTTCTCACACCAACAACGTGACGAGAATAAATGGCAGACATCCCTCACGAAGCCGCTACCATCGTCCAGGAATACCGGTCCTCTTATCGCACCAAAAAAGTACAATATTTCTCCTTATTTTTATTTAAGATCTATCGTTTTCCTGTTGTACCCAGTTATTCTCGAGACGAGTCACGATGTGGTTGCATGTGTGCCAGTGTTTTTCTTTCGTTTCCTCGTCGTTCCATCAAGAACTCATGATTTCTTGCATTGAAGCTATCACTATTCCTCTGCCAGCTTGCGAACAATGGCTACCTATTCCTCTGATATAACTAAAAAGCTCCCAGGTTTATTCAATTTGCAAAATTAAATGGATATTTACTCATACTTCAAGGGATTATTTTTCACATTCAAATCTTCAAATATTAACGATGTGTAATTTTTTAGATTTATTTTTTTCATTGTTGGTTAATTTCGTCAATGGAAATTAAAATCAATGGATTGAATTCCAAATATTTAAGAGTTTACACTCGGGGAATCAACACCAACCTTTTTATTGTGGAATTATTCTTGACACAAATTACAATATAACTGACTGCCTGCGAATGTTTCTCCCTTTTCCAAGAGCAGTCCATGATTTTCCGTCTGTCGCCCATCCTCATTCCTCTCCTGTCTAGCTCACAATGATCCTTTATTCCCCCGAAAAGATCATCTCTCCGTAAAATCCGTGGCTGTCAGTCTGAATGAAATCGACTGTACCATAACAGTCTAAATGATGAATGACACCGACTCAAAAACATCAAACACGAGCTGAATATATTTTTTTCTCATTTCAGATTACAACGCCAGATGATACATCCGAGTGGAGATAACCGGAGCCCTTCGTAGGATTTGAAATACGGATGGGTAAGATCCATCATTCATTCTTAATAAACGAGTAAGTCTCGGGTAAACTCACGGCACTCGAAACAGAAATTAAACTCATCAATCGTTTAGGAATCCATTAAATTCCGTAGAGCCCAGTGTTAGCGATAAGAAAACCCACGTGGAATTGATCAATGAATGTCACTCGTACAAAGGAAACTACTTCCTCCGACATGAAGAAAATTGCTTCATTCTCTATCCAAAAATTACACCAATTTCTGGTAACACAATGGATCCTTTGTCACGGTAACAACGTCACGTATATTGGTAGTACGTAGACATAAGCGTCTGTACACAGCAAACCCCCTTTTCAAGTACATAGTGAGTTCAACGGAACGAAACCAGACGATGTATGTGAACTATGGGGAGGCTACGGTCAAGAGAAAGTTTTCAACCTGGATGAGAGAGCGAGAGGGAGAATGAGAGGGGAAGAGAAATGCCTCTACTCTCCCTTGCATTTACTCATTTTGAATCCTTCCCACGTGTGTATATCGCGCGCTTGACCATTCTCGAATTCGTGCCCACAAACGTCCACCGCAAACTAACCGTAACTATCCTACTGGGCCGAATAGTAAGCCCGGCAAACTGATTTAGATCCTTGAAAACCTTGAATTTTCAGAGATGTGGGGACAATAATTAGAGACAATGGACTTTGAGCTAGTCACGTTCGCTTAATGAATGATATTTCATTGCTCTCTGGATGATAATAACGCGGGGGATAGAAGAAGTGGTCTAGTTTCGAGTTAAATTACTCAATTTTAATTGGTTTCATTAGCAAATCCCCTTATAATTCCCCTTATAATTGGTTATAAATCAGATTGGAATTATTTTTCCTAAACGATCCAGCGTATCCTCACCTTTGAAAATGTCCCAACGAAGCTCAGATATTCTTAAGATTCTGGGTGAATTGTATCTCAATTAATTTCCGCTAAACTTTGCAGTCAATTTTCGTGCTTTAAGATTCATCAAAGTGCGGGCTAATCGGATACTTCGATGTATCGTAGCTTATACAGCCCAATTTTCACTACCAACGTAGCCCATATTTTTCGTAACAAGTACATCTGCTTCCCCCAGAGTATTTTTTTTCGCGCACTGCAGAATTGGTCGACTTTGAGCTGGTGCGGTTCGCTGAATGAATAATATTCCGTTCTTTCTGCACCTGACAATATCTCGAAGCAAGGAAGAAGAGTTAAATGGCCACTTGTATAATTCAATATCTCCAGTTGCCTAATGATACCTGATACCCTCCATCTGACGAAATATGAAATAGACTTTTGAGTTAATTGCTTTGTCATTCTGAGTCACATCAAGGCCCATTCCATTGAGATTTCCAAGTGAAATGTCCCTTTTCAAGATTCATCTGAAACAAAGAACATCAGATACCCTTAACTTACATATCAAAAAGATCGTATCTTGGATTATAACGTCCATCAAGACTTCTTTTTTATTCTAATAGAGCAGAAGAGATATCATAACATCATTGGAGAACTGAAGTGAAAAAGAGACAGGCATCCCCGGGTGCCTTGTTTCAAGTCATCTGCATTCGATCTGTCGTAATATATACAGATATATAAATCCATTTCTGACATATATACCACTGGCACGTCTTGCTCAAGGGCTTGTTTCATCCTCGCAGGTTTTCAATCCCTTCTCAGACGTCTTTGACAAGAGTTCCAATGGCATCGTATCTTTCTTCAAAATTCCCCCTCTCTCGTTTATAGATACTGCACAGTTGCATGGATATCATAATACATCTGCCAAGAATTTGAGATCGCGTTTTTCGCCAGGTGGAATTTCAGTTGATGGTAAAACCACTTTTTCCGCGTGAAAAATATTCATTAAGTTATTGAATTATCCGCGAAAAAATGGATAATTTTTCTCTTGGCTGCGGCTTTCTTGGAGCAATAGGTCTACTGGAATTTTTATTGAATAATCATTGAGCCGGGTAAGGAATTCAGAAGCAAAGAAAACTGGTTAACGATTTTATGGAGACCGTCATCGAAGGAGAATCCCATTCATGTCATGGTTGACATTGAGTGAATGCTCCAATTTCACTTCCGTCTATTTATGTTGAAGGGTTGTTTTAGGAACAGCAATAACAGTTGTCCAGGAAAGCTTGATCTCTAGAATGTGGAGTTTTCCCACGATTTACTCTCCAATTGACCTGAATCCCGGGGATAAATCGAGAAAATCGGGAATTTCTACTGATGTTAGCATTCAGCCGTGAACAATTCAAAGTATATTTTTCTTCAATGATAGACTGGGAATATGGAGAATAGAATAGATAATGTGGACCAGGAATTTTCTTAATGCGGAGGTGAACAATAGCTTGAGTTGACGATGAATATATGCTTGTACGTACGTGATATGCCTTGATTCCATTTGCAGCAGGTTAGAGCAGAATTTCAGGATTCTTCCCCAAATATCACTTAGTCTTCGTTATTTCGGGCTGGAGTGCTCGTTGAACATGTCACACGGGAACAGTGGGTTGAGCTCGTACTAGCATGTATGCGACTGTTTAAATGATGCTGTAGGGCTTACGGAGTCAAAGTAAGTGGTACACTTGAGGAGCAAACTAGCTAGAACGATTTGCCGTTTTGTACGGGGTCGACTGCATGGCAGACGAGACTTCCTGCGCCGTGTAATTGAGCGTTCCTTTTATGCCTGTTACTGCACCAACGGCGAAAGCCCCTGAATTTTAAGGATATAGGAAGGTCGTTGGAACCACAAGGGTTATTTTGTTCTGGGCTGTAAATAGTAGGACGTAAATTTGAAATTTTTTTTCCTGGAATTGCTGACAATTTCTGTCGTTTGCGTGCAATCAATAGAAACTCAATCATAATATTATTATTTTATAAATACTATATTATTCAGAATTTCTAATGGAAATGCTGAGGATTCTCAAGGCTCTTTCAAATGATCATGGAATAGATAAAGGACAAACAGTAATTTACAACTCGACAATTTTGAAAAATTGTAAGTAAAATTTGAAAGCATTTTTTTATTCAATATTTACGATTTGATAAAAAAATCAATGGGAACTTTAAAAAAATACTCCAGCCTTTTCATGAAACATCACACGAATATCCAAACAAACTCCGGAACGTAATCTAGAAATATTACGTATCAAATTTCTCCTGTTGAGAGAAAAATATCCGCACTCAGGGTCTGCAAGTCCTCTCCATCAGAAAACTCGTCGAAAGAAATAACACTCCCTCCTAGAATCAAAGTTTTCGCTGGCCAGAAACTTGAGGACGGATCACCAGAGCGTGTCGATGACTGGGAACTTCTGGAAAAACTCAATGCCATTCTAGGGCCAATGTTCCCACTGGTTTCACCATCCCCAGACTGTTCGAGGCACGAATTGTTTGTTCTCAGAAACGTCAACCGTGATGGTAAACCGCGTCGATCCATCCTGAATAATTTGCCAAACCGCCGAGGATAATTAAGGAAGTTTTGTCGGCACAATCCAGTTCGCTCAGCTCCTCTCTCATACTTCCTCTCAACTCCAATCTCCTTTCGATGATGTAGTCTCCCAAGTGAGGATGCCACTCCACTGGGGCACGACTCTCGATCCGATAGCGATGATCGATATGAAACTCACCAGATATACGATACTCGACCGCTGGATAACTCGGCTTGGCTGAAGATTCAAGCATACCAAGGGGTTTGTCCAAGATTTCTCTTTATCCTCTGACGAGTAAGTTCAAGGATATTCCGAGTATTTCAGAAGTTGAATTTTCATTCTGAATGGGCTCGCTGAGGCTGAGCCCAATTCTAAGGGTCCCTCGGGATATTGAATTTTTTTTTTCCTACCTCTCAGTCTCATTTCTATTCTTATTGCTCCTACATGATGAAATTGAAAAGAATACGTAACAGTTCGAGATATAATATTTCACCAAGTCGTGTCTATTTTGCTCTCCACGGAAAATCTTGAACTCTCCGGTTGATGCAAAATCAACTTACGGGCGGAACGGATATCGCGTCAAAAGAGAAAACTTTTGCTTCTGTTCAGTGATTTCAGAAAATTATCTTGTCATATCCAGGAAAAGTTGATGTTAAAATTTATGTTTTCCAAATGGCTTTAAACTGCTGGCAATTTTTTTTTAGAGCCTTCGATAAAAATACTTAAAATCAAAAACAGAAAATATTTGAAATATTTTACAAATTTACTGAACGTCGAAATGGAAAATGCAAATATTTTCTACAACAAAAAAAATTTTGAGCTTTACTAAAAAAAATTCTTTCAAAAGTGACTTCAAGACTGACATTTCCAAAATAAAGCAATGGTTAAAATAAAAATTATAAAGACTAGTAACACAGTTGAAATTTCTGAATGCAGGTATCAATTAGAGAATCCAACAATGTCTTCACAATCTGAAATTGTCCCCCCCAAAGTAACAATAATTCATTACAACTTGTAAATGTACAGTTGAAGTTACAACAAATGGGAGTTAAATTGAAATGAAACAGCGTCAGCAGCAAGTGCTCCTAAGCATTACTCCCCAACCATAAGACAAATCCATGGGGCGTCATCTGGAATATATCGTGACACTCTCCCTCATTTAAAACGTAACCGTGAAAGAGTTTTGGACCTGTTATTGCAGGTGGATAAAATTTATTTGCAGTCTCGGTAGTCCCCGGCGTCACATTATCCTCTTATCGTTTCAGACGAGCGACTTCGCTCTTTCTCTGTTGGTCACCCATACCCCAGCGTCCCTATGAAATCTGTGAGCCCTCCCATGTGACAGCTGGGTATATCTATACTACAGTTTACCAAACTTTGTCGTTTCATCTCATTCCTCGACTGGGGCTTCCCCTGATCTTTCGTTTGTTCTACCTTTCATATTGTGCCCTATTCTCTCTTGTTTCAAATATCACGAAATTCGTGCGGTGAAATAATATTAAATATTCATTTAAATATTATTTTGACGTAACAATAAACCCATTTTTTAAGCGTACAAGTGAAATAAACAGCCGAAATTCGCAGCAACATTTTTATTTTTTCATGGGACAACAGGGAAATTGTGAAAGTAATTTATATAATTTTTAATTGAGTTTATTCGACGAAATCAATAGAAAATTCCGTGAAATTCTCTCCAAATTTGAATTCACATTTTTTTTAATGTAAGGAAGAGTTGTCTTCCCCAGTGAAAAAGTTTCTGTTTGGTCAGACCCGCCTGACAATGCGCAAATTATCAAAACTGATAAGCATGAGCTCTACCAGACCCCGTCACGTCCACACAGAGTGAACATTCATTGTGAGAAAACTTTACCGTTACGGAATGCCTGGGCACTATGTCGAAAGAGTAGCAAACACTAAACTGGTCTGGTGCGAAAATAAAATTATCGATCCACGGTGGAAGTCTCGTTGATACAGCTAGAGTCCAATCATCGCGCTAACAACTTTTCAACTTCGTATTATACGAGAGTGAGTTAGTTCCGATACCAGACGGTCTCACACTAGTATTTATCTCCGCTCAATATCATCTCTGATATTTTGATATGATTTGCAATGTAGAATGAAATGAGTTTATTCAGTCTCTCATTTATGCATCGATGTAATGTTTGCGGTACGAAAATACATGATTTCCATATTTATTCGTTATGAAAATATGGATAATTAGTCGAGCAAAATAAATATGGATAATTGCCGGGACAATTGAGCGCTCGTGTGTGTAATTTTGTGTTCGATTCGTTGAAATACGGAAATGGCGAAAAATGGAAGGACGTCAGGTCATTTATTGGAAGGATGTGAATCGTAATTATCAATTACTGAATATCCGAATGAATTCTGGGTGTAGTTGCCAATTCGTATTCGATGGCAATAGAAAATCCTATTCCATCCTATACCATTTTGTTGGTAAATGTTGGGAATTTTTTTTCGGAGATTCTTGTTCAGTTGGATGCAGCAAAAAAAATTCGTTTGTTACGGAAATTCATTTGCCAGTGGGAATATTCTTAATAATAAATAAATTTTGCCTAATAAATTTGGTATAGTTTGATATGAAATTGATGACTTGATCAACAATTTCCGGACAAAATGTGAAGCTGATCGAACTTATTGCCTCAAAATCAATAGAAATCTGACAAAGTCGAGTGGATAATTTTTTTCAATTTTTCATTAATGAAAAATATCAGTACCTGTCTGTTGCTGAAATTTGAAAATCTTATTATACTATTACAGCAATAAAAAAATTCTCGATTTGTCTCTTAAATCGAATGCGACATAACTCTTGTGAAAACGACACATAAACTGTCCATGAAACTTCAATTCTTTCCAACAATATTACATTTACAACATTACTCAATGACGATTTTATTGCTATTAAATAGTCACCATTACTCTCCCCTCCGTTTAAACTCGGAAATCCAGTTCACCTGTCTTTATCATTACTCAAGTCGAAATATTGAGCAATATTGTTGAAAGGCGGCAATAGTGTCACTATTATCGATTATTTTAGCACGCAAGCTGCCTCTAGTAAAAGACTGATAGTTGAGCAAGGTTTACTACTTCCACGGCAATTTCCACCGCATTTCATCACCATTTGCACACTCACCAAATTGTCCATATCACCTATTTATCGATCAAAGAAAATTATCCTCTCCACTTCCAAATGGCTCACAACCTCTGGATTCAACATTTTCCCTCAGAGAAGACGTATTCCCCAGCATTTACCTAGAAAGCTGTTCTTTTCAGTAAAGGGTAAACTAAATTCCCTCAAATTTGTTGGGGGAAAATACCGAGAGAAAAGAAATGAATGACAGAAGAGAAACGTTTCAATCTCAGACCATTTCACTTTGAATAACATCTGACTGGACTTGGAAAATTCAAAATCTGAACAACTTTTCTGCTTCGCCCATTTCTTTTTCCTCTCGTCTCGTTCGCCCCCCCCCCCTCTCTGTGCAATGTATACTACGGGGTTGGCAAAAAGATAGGGGAAAAAAAATTTTTGTAAAAAAAGGATGAGAAACGGAAAACTAGAGCGAAAGCAAGAGAGAGCGATATACAATGAAGGAGGAGAGGGAGTCCTCTCATTACTCTTCGTTCGGCGCAGTGGAAAAATATTCGAATCCGCTTGGCTGGTCTCGTCTACAACGCTCATTCTCTTTCCACTTGTTCTCCCTTCATTCTTTTTTTTTCCCTCCTTTCCTCGCTCTTTTTGTCCCCTCCCTCGTGCTTACGCTCGCAAATTCCGGGTGAAGAAAATTTCCTCCAAAGGAATATCCGCTGGGACCCGAGAGGGACAAACAGAACGATTTATGATACGCGATTTATTCATTGAGCCTGGGCAATGGAGGACTCTCTCTCCCTTTATTTTCATATTTATAATCCATGTCTTGACAATTTCATTAAGTGACTCGTCCACTCTTTGAAATATAATTTAATGAAATTTTTGGTCCACTTTACAACTTTAATAGATATTTTTATACTTATATATATTTTTCTAATTAATTCCATGCTCTGAATACGTTCAGATTATTTCGAGAACAGAAAAAACAAAAGACATCATTATTTTAAAAATTTTTTAAATAATGATGTCTTGTGTTTTTCCTTTTCCGCCTTCAGTGAAGATTTCCGGAGATTATAAATTATTTGACAGCAGATGTTGCTAAAAATTGAGTAGAAGCGATGGAGAAAATGGACAGAGAGGAATTTCTTATACATATTTCTATTGGGGATTATTTCTTCTCCACTATAATCTCACTTGCCAGTTCCTCCTGGGTAATCTAACGGGAGTGCATGGGCTCACGTACGAGCATTAGACAAGCTCGGACTCAGTCAATATAACCCGGTAGTATTCCACATCACATGCACTTGTGGAACCTACCCTTTAGACCCGTATTCCTGTTAATTTCATGGGATCTGAAGTTGAATTCAGGGAGAAAGCGGAAATAGCAATTCACTCGCAGACGTCTTCAGAATATCATCCTTCGGTAATTCTATAAACGCGATGAGTTTGTGATTTAATTCTTGACTGAAATATCCGGTGATTTTTTCCAAAATTCCAATTACATTATCGGTAATTTGATGCTCAATATTAACAATTTGACTGACAATTATTGACTCGCTAATGGTTGACTCTTTCAAAATCTTCATCTGATGCCCAACTCATCTAAAATACAAAAGATTCGGAAAATTGTCTCACAAAATTTCCCACTTCTCAGCAATCCCTTCAACCTCCCAATGATTTGACCAGGACATCTCTTCCCTTATAATTTCTCCGCCCCCGTTCCCCCGAAACCGATAAAACCTCGTCGATTTATCCATGTTTTTCCATTAAAGTCTTCCCCCCAATGAATCACAGCTGTTCAATAATTAACAACAAAACCCGATAGACCCCGATAAATCTTTACCCGATGGATGCAGTCTGAATCGAAGCGTGACAGAGGTGAGAGTACAGACCAAAGATATAGCTGTTAGTTATATGCGCACGAGTTAACGACCATCGGAACCCCACTCCATAATTCCTGAATTCACTGAGCGTTGTCTGCATTGGAGCGTGCGCAGCCAGAGCTATTTCACTATTCCCACCCTTTCAACCCTTTTGGGGGCTATTTGAAACGAAAGAGTAATGGAGAGAAAGAGGGTATAGAATACGCATCCCAGTGAATTCACTACCGTCGCATTTTCTCCACTCTCATTCATACACCCATAATCCAACATTCGACGTTACTCCGGAAAGGTATGCCTGATTGCACTTAATTAGAGACAGCCCACGGGGTTAATTACGCACCCAGAATAACAACAAGAGATAATTAGGCTACAGGTATCTGTGCCATTGACTTCACTCTAGCAAGTGAAATAAATCTATCGATTGTTTCTATGGGAGCAATTGAATTATGGCAGTTATATCGCGTAAATTTGCCGAATATGGGGGAATTTCATTCGTTATATTTACCGCTACTATCGCCCAGTGGATATAGTTAGCAGTGCAAGTTAGTTAGGCTGGTGGTTCGTGGGTGGCTGTTAGTGGTACAACAATTCTGATAGATTGAAACTCCATGTGTTGGCATAGTCGCAATTACGGATGGTGTTTATATCAACTGAATGGACAAACAATTATGATTCAGTATGCCAACTATGTACCGAGCTTTTGAAAACTTAATTAACGATGGTTTCACGTCATGCGGTATGCGTGAATGAGGGCCTTGTTCGGTGAATGAGGGGCCTCTTTGCGAAGTCTCCTGGTTTTTTAATTTTTTGCGAGACCCTGTCCTGTTTAGGAAAAGGTGGGGGTTGTTTTGTAAAACAAATTACCTCGCGCAGTGGCTGCGTTGGGGTGGTACCGCAATGCGCTCCGTTGGCAATGTTTTAATCAACATTTTTTTTAGGGAACTGCGAGCTCTCGGGCGTAATGGAGGGGTTTTTAGGGGAGTAATTTGTTGGAAAATGGTGGGAGAATTTCGGGAAAATGATTTTATTTGAATTGAGTACAGTTGTAAACTTGAAATGCGAATATTCAACTCGTGTTTTGAGATACTTTAGCCTCTTAACCACCAGAAGCACCGGCTGGGATCGATGGTGGGGCCTTTTAACCTGAAATCTCTTGGATATTACTTACACTATGTCTAGCTTATCCCCTTCACCCAGGTAATATCACGAGAAACTCTCTCGAAGCCGCCTAGTACACTCTCCACGGGGATTTTAGCCGCGTTGATGCCAGCGGTAAGGACTGAGTAGGATAGCGTTCCGTGAACTTCGGAAACCAAACCCACGGTCACTGGTGTTAGAGTAAGTGCATCAGCCAGAATCACCCCGAGAGAATATACGTGGAGATACATCCAACCTTCAACGCGATAGCCAGACTCCATTATGATGCCAAGGGTGTTGGTCCTATGGCTTCATACTCCCAGAACTCAATCTGGATTATCGTGGCTGATTCAATTTATCGCCCGATATTACCTTGCCGATATGCTGTGGCTCTGGTACATCCCAGCCATCGTCTGGGAGAACTTCACAAAGGGCTGCATACATTTGTTATGATTTGTGGGGTAGTTCATCCAAGGCACTCGCTGAGTGATTTAGGAGAGTTGAAGTCAGAGCGGAGACTCGAGGGGGTGGAGTATACCACTCTCAACCGCCACGAAAAGTTTTTGAATGATTTACTGTTGTAGAATAATTAGTGGCTGAAATTAAGATACTGTTGCATAATTTTTTTAATGTTTGCCGCTAAATTCGAGGGGGCCTTCAATGAAAAACTTTTTGGACATTAATTTTTTTTTTCGCATAATTCGTATCCTTTGGAGTCTTTCTAGTCAAGGAAAAATTGTGTCTCAGAGATGATGAATACCTTTGACCGAATCTTCGATTACCAGCGATAAAATGCCCGAGTGACATCTCATCCAATCTTAATAAAACCGTTGAGTGGATTCTTTAAAACAATCAAACTGCATTGACACAGCTGTTCACAAAGGGTATCACATCATGAGAAGCTTTGAAGAGTACGCAGACATAAAAAAAACTTGGCTGAAATTAATATCCTTCTTTGAAGTACCGTTAGAGAAAAAAAAAATGTACGTATCACGTTATTCATTTTCCAGAAAAATACTCAAAGTTTTTCCACTCTCGGGTTGGTTATTCATCTCTTTTATCAGAGCCAAGTTCCTATTTCACTGCATCAAAGAATATGTTACATGTGTGTAACGGGGCTCATTATATTGAATACGTGTTCATGGAAGCATCCTCAATACTATCGTGTATTACGGCGATGTGTATTCATATCAAGGTAAAATTTGATAACCATTTGGGCGTCAAATGGGTTGATATCGGAAGGAAACTGCTGACCCGGCCATTCGTGTTTAATACTCCTCGTAATTACCGGCTGTTATTAGTGTCCATTACTATCATTCAACAGTTGTACAATTATTTAAATGATAAATGCAAGATTCGGGAGGAAATCATTACTTTCACTTGAGAAATTTGGATCGAGTGCTTGCTTTTCGATAAATTAAAGTTTCACTGTTGACGGAATTGGAGAGCACTTGAGCATTGACGGGTGCTTGAGGCTATCGGCTTCACTGTGTCATTGGGGAGGAGAGGAGAGAGAGGATTGAAACCTGGGGAACAAAGAATTTACCCCGGCTTTTGGATTTGGCCGGGCATCGCTGATACACTCGAAAAAAGTAATTCTAGGGAGTACGGTTTTGAGGAGTTTCAAATGAATTGGAAATGATATTACCGATGGAAAGTAACGAAATTAATTGTCGTTCAATGGAATATTCGAAAGATATTCAGTATTTTAGTGAAGATGATCCTAAGAATACATCCACAGAAGAATAAGTCTTTATTTGATTGAAATAAATTCTTTATTGGAATCAAGCGACAATTATCCTCGATTTTCTTGATTGAATTGAAATTAAATACCAATAAAAAACGTTTCTTTGATATCAAAAAAATTCAAATATTTTTTCTTTACTTTGAAAAAAAGTTTCATTGTCAACCATTTAAATAATTTCTTTTTTGCTTTTCGGGGTCAGAGTTTATTACGTTATACATGAAGACAGCATCGTCAGAAGGTCGTGGTGGCTCAACCATTTCCTGCTGAAATCACAGACGAAGTATTTAAAAAACTGTGCAAGTCATTTTCACACACGAATTTTTCGAATTTTACTCGATCCCGAGACTCCCAGTTGACGTAATGCTATTAATGAATCAAAATTCCCCCTAAAGCCAAGCACGAGAATTTGCAATTACCGACAGTTAGGTTTGAGCTTCAACCGAGTGAAGAGTTGTTCGTGTACCTTTATACTCAGATTTCATTGACATGAGCACATTTACTAGCAATTAAACAACCCCTAGTGAAGGCTGTTGTGCCTGACTGGTACTTAAAATCTATGTCATTCCCTCCGCCTAAGAAACTCGGTACACTTGGAAAACGGCAAACGCACTTTGGCACGTACTTACTCCCCTGCATTATATTCGAAGCAACTGTATTTCCCCCTCCCTCTGGTATTCACACTCTCGCCAAGCATTCCCTTCAATTTCTCTATTTCATGGCTCGCACTTGAGCGTTCTTACTCCAATTCAGTGTGGGAATTTAAATGTATAAGCCATATTTGTTGGTGGATTTTATTTTGTTGGTTTTCCAACATATTTTTAACAGCAATTTACGCGGCTCTCCGGATCCTTGAAGTTGGCTATAACTCGTAGAAGGATTAACGAAAACTCGTAATCTCCCGAGTGAGCAAAAAAAGCCAAAAATCGAGAGCAGTTCATATGCATCCTACGGAGATTGTAATGCTCGGTCGGGATGCCCCGGTTTTAAGCTCTTTAGGTCCTCTTTCAACTCTTTTCAGGAGTGCACATATGGTTCGAATATGAATAGTAATATTTCAAAGGGTAGATAACGAGCTGCTCACCACAGAGAAAATTTCCTGAGTCCATTCGTTATGGGAAATGGACACCCTAGCACGAATTTCGATATTGGGGGTCTGTTTTTTTATGGAATATATGCACTGAGGAAAAATAATACTTTTGACAAAGAAGATTTACTGGGGACAAGAGAATGTTTTTTTTAATCCAAAAAACGTTACATCCCTGGAAAAATGAAGTTAATTAATTAATGGATTAATTTATTTATTTATTCTCTTGCCTTAAAAATTTAACTCACTAAAAATCGCTAGTTTAAAAAAAGGTATGAATATTTAGTGCAAATATAGACTGTATTGGAATGAATGAAAAATTTATCTGCATTCCCCTCATCTCCATTTTCCACGAAAATGTCAATGTCCGATGATCAAATTCTCCTAAATTCCAGGGAGGTGGAAAATTTCCACAAGTCATCAAAAATTTAAGTCAAAAAATCCCATCATTGCCAGCTATCAGTCAGTGAGATTCCAAAATTGGTTGTCCAGAGGTTATGCTCCCCCTGAAAGAAGGCAATAGCTACAAATTCCACTCGACCTACGATCCTTGTCCACCCTCCCGAACCCTCGACAGTGACTCGAGTAAAATAGAATTACAGAGAATAGGCGGTAGGCAATAAGATAGGTGAGACTGCAAACCGTTATTCCTAATATCAGCGCTCCCCTTACCATCCTAGACCATGTGTCTGACACTTAACGCTGCCAGCCCCCCCCCCCCCCCCCCCCCCGGGACGTAAAACCCTCCTCCACAATTTAATTTCTCCTTTCCTTGGGAATTTCGACGAAAATTTATATTAAAAAAATGCAATATCAACTGAATAAAAAATGCGTTACTTCGTACTCTCGCATTCTTTTTGAAATATTCAAATGATAACGAGTGCAACGCTGCGGGGGCTGTTTTTAATTGAATTTCAATTTTAAATTCAACCCGAACGAAACACTAACGCTCACCTTGTTACGGCAGTACATGGTAGAGAGGGGTTAGAGGCGGGTTAGGAAGGATATGAAGCGAGCGCTTAAAATAGAGGCAGGTGTTATTTTGATGCTTCGACCGTGCGGGCACTCGTTGAAAAAGGACAAAAGTGGGGTGAAGCGAAGTGACAGGGGAACACGAAAGAAAATTGAATTAATCAGGGCAATTTTAACGAATTGTAAGCCACCGCCCGCGGAAAAAATCTATAGTAAGAAATTCCGTAGCAAGTCAATGGGTGTCGTGAAGATAACTGGCGACGTTAATGTGAGCCCGCCGGATTGTCAGTTGAAATAGACATAATTTGGAGTTGACAGAGAAAAGACAAAAGTACGCACTTCTGGTCTGTTTTTTTTTTGGGCAAGTTTCGGGCAGCCGGATGGACGTTGAATAGGCCAGAAATCTATCTATTTGCAGCTCCCAGTCTGCGAGATACTGAGTCAGTTATCAAATTCCAAATTATCTCGATGCATTTTCTTGGAAATAAAAAAAAAATTTATTTCCCTGTTCAAAAGAAGACAAATCCTCCAGAACTATCTCCTAGATTCTGCCCCTTCCCTCCGAATTCCCAACTTTATCCCGAAAAATAGTAGCTCCCACTGTCGAGAGAGTCCAACTTCCCCGTAGAGGATTGTCCGAGGATATCTTTTCGTTTAAATTCGGGTGTGAGCTAAGTAGAAATTGTGTAACGAGAAAGTTCATTGAGTTGAGAGTTAGTCTGAGAGGCAATAAGAAAGGATATTCAAGTACTTACGGACTTCCAGAATAGTGTAAGCGCACCCTAAAGCATTTCACCAACTCCCTCTAAGATCGTACATACTTACATTAGCGTTAAATGAACCGGCCAGATAGTCGGATTGCATGCAACACAATGTGCCTTCAGTGAAAATGGCGAACATAATCAACGAATCAAGTGGTACTGTCGTAAATAATCTACTTTACTAGGAATACAATTGAAATTTCATGAATTCCCTCTCCCAATTTTTCTCATCAACATTTTTTTTATGATAACAGGCTGAAGCGGGAGTTGTCCTCTGCCAGTTCATGTCGATTCGGGTTATTAATTTTACTCACAACGCGAAAATAATTATTCTTTGAACGGCTTTTTTTTTAATAGAAAAATTTACATCGGGAGGATACAAAAATTATTACTTAACCCTTACGTTTTTAAATTTGTAATTGAAATTAATTGCGACAATGGGAGTAAATGAGAGGGGATAGTATTCGTATTACAATTTATTTTTGCGAAAATAATTTTAGAGGCTGAAATGTGTGCAAAAAATGTGAGGAAAATTTGAGACGAGGGGAAATTTTGTTGAATGAGTTGAGTTTCGAAAAAGACGATCTCTTTCAAAACCCATGATTACCGTGTATATTCCTGCAGTAAGAATAATATAAACTCATTTCCCTCCACAAAGTATCTAGTTTTAGAAATTTAATCGAAACGCCCACTTCACTTCATCTCAATGTCGAATTATACGTTGCAAACCATTACACAACTCGTCGACCCAACTCATTCGAGTACGGTTACATTGCCGGCGACGGAAAAGTGGATGTTGAGAAAAAAGCCAGTCAAAGCCGTCGAGAAAAATTTCATAATCGCCCGCATGACGAGTTTTTAAGTTACTTTCCATGTTTCTGGCTTGCGAACGTACACTCTGGGTATGGTATCGCGATATCACTCGAGCCAACTTTTCAGGCACCCTCTCTCTTTTCCCCCCGTTCCTCCATCCGCCCTCACCCTCATCGTCAACGTCAACGTCACTCTCAAGCTTAACCGGGGCTGATGTGCAATGCAAAGGAGAAAAGAAAAAAGGAAACGGGATGGGGAGGGAAAAAATAACAGGATTGAAGTTATAACGAGGAAAACCTAGCGACGGTTTTAAATTGGCAAAGTTGTACCCTTGTCGGTCAATTTCACTATAGTGTATGTACTTTTTTGTGATAATTTGAGTATGACATGTCTGGCTAATATTAACGGTTGCGAGGGAGGTATTTGTGAGGAATGACCTCATGAAAAATCAATTTTTTACTATTTAAAAAAAAGAGTAATCTTAATAACCGACGGCTGGGGCCGTGTGGTTAGAGTGCTAGACGCGTATGCCAAAGATCCGGGTTCGTTTCCCGTCACCGGCGGTCAAAATTTGTAAAAATTCGTAGTACTCTGATCTCACGATTCACTGCCGAGCGGGAGTCTTCTAAAAAAGAGACGACTGTACCTGGCCAAGTTCTTCCCCTCAGGATGAGGTTTTTCCTTGGTCCTTGGCGAATGCGGTACATCGGGGTCGGGGAAAAAAAGTAATCCTAATACCAGCCGACTCCAGCCGATGTTATTGATGGTCCTGAAAGGAAAATTCTCATCTTTGGTAATCATAGAAGACATTCTATCACTCTGATGTGGTTGGTGATTTTTTTTTAAATTTTTTAGAATTTTTTCTGAAATTTTTTCACATTGAAAGCCACTTCAGTGCAACCTAATATCCAATTAATTTCACCTGACAGTAAATAAAGGATTCGATAATTAGAATTATCTTCACAATCATTGAGCATTTGCCATGGGAAATTGTTAACAAAATTTATTGAATTCAATTGCACCATATTTCTGGATATAATTTTCGGTTTGTGTTCTATGGTTTCTACAGTTGATAATATTTGTCAAACAATCCTCGCTATTTTCTCCCTTCGTGTAGATCCAATAATACCTCGACATGAGGTTTGAAAAACGAAAACACTCGATGGTGAGCTTTGTAATCTCCACGGCTATACCCGGGGGTCGATAGGTTATCCAGTATCAAACGAAACTCCACCTCCGTTTCCCACCGAAACACGACACTAGTACTGTTCCATCATTGACAATGCCTCTCTTGCATTATACGATCGGATCGAATTGTCGTTCCATTGTCCTTTGGTAGTAATATTCCGAGTGCGGGCCTAACTCTCACGTTCAGGAAGTTCGGGGTAAAAGTCCAATGGTCCGAGGTCCAGTTGTCGAGATATTCCAAATCCCGTACAGTCGCCATTATCGTCGATAGGGCGAGTCCATGATATTCCCGGTCTGTTCTCTGTCTGACTGGATTGCCCTCGTCATTCCTCCCCCCAAGTACATTTCTGATTTTCCAGGATGAGAGTTTGAGAACAAAGCGTAAATCACAAAGCGCCGAACATTTGTTACGTGGTAGGCAGACCGTGAGCTACTGCGTCTGTGTAGCATTCATTTAATATCGACGAAACCGAGATTCTCCTTTGGTCGGGGGGCAGATGGTTGCAGAAGTGGCTAGCCACGTCAATCGTGAGCTGTTCTATTCCTACTGGAAGGTATGTAGGTTATATTTTTCGGGAAATCAAATTATTCCAGTGGGAATTTTCCCACGAGGACAGCCTCGAATAATTTGGAAATTTAATTCAATTGGGAGGAGTAATACCACTGGGGCTACAAAATTATCGGATATTACAGTATATCGGATAGGAACAATTGCGTTCAATTTTTAAATACTGCGCTTAAATTGAATGAAATCCTCGTAAGAAAAATAATCACTGAAATTTTCAATTTTTCAATTTTTTTCTTCCTTTTAATGAAGAAAATTTTCAAAATCGATTTGAAAATTCGAGAGGTATTTTTGGGTCAAGGTTATTAGCTCCTGCTTCATATAATTATTATTAAAAATCAAAATTTATTAATCGTTCTTGTGATTTACATTTTTGGGAATTTCCCTCAAATTGTCATTTCATTAATTCTATTCCTTTTTAATATTCCAACAATCATATTTAATAATTGATTGGGAAGAAACAAATCGATCAGTGAATGAATTTCTCTAAAAATTGTCCGCGATTTGTATCAAATAGTCTCTGCGTCCGTGCAGAGTAAAGGGCTTACCTATCCATCGTCTTGACTAAGGAAGTTCATGGCTTCTGGCATCTGAGCGATGTTCATTCAATCGTGAAACCAAGGGGAAAATTATTTCGCATTCCGCATGTGGTTCACGCGTCTGCGGTTGAGTATGAGACGAGATCCTTTACCAGGGAGGCTTGTGGCTGAGGCAATTCACGTTGTTATACTAGTATGCAATTACAAACGGTTGGTATTAAATGTAGGGCTTGCGGTTGTGAGATGGAAAATTCAATTTGACTTTGGATAGCCCTTCAGACCAATTACCGGTTGTCAAACAAACTGACGCTTTTCCCACGTCCTTACGATCCGCAACCGCTTCCGTTTTTCCTGTCTTCAAACAGCGGAAGCCACTATTAGTTATTGTGTAGTAGGGGCTAAGTAGGCACTGGAATTAATTCCTCTAGCGCACGGCGAATGCTGTCGGGGGGGCAATTTAGGGAAGACCTATAGTTCGAGTATGCGCAATTATTGTGCTATAATGAAATATTTATTAAAGTTAAAAATCTATTCAGTCAACCTCTCTAAACATCCATTTCATTGAACAAATTAACCAAACGTGAGAATGAAAATTTATTAATGCTGAAGAAATATTTACTTAATATAAAGAAAGGCGAATTAATTTTTCTTTTCAAGCGAAAAAAAGGAGATTATTTTTTACTATTCACATAAATTTATTTATTTGATCCAAATAAATTATTTTTATGGATATAGTTTTGATTTTGGGGCACAGAGGAAGTTTGATGACTGTGAGGAAGCACTTCTGAACTGACGAATGGACTTCTTAAAAAATATAAAAAAATCCCATGATATATTCAGACCTTCAATTGTCGCTGCGGTTTGAAATTTACATTCTACCACGAATGACCGCGTTCCACTAGCCACCACTTGTGTAAGCCTTCAATAGAGGGCCAGAATCTATGGTATATTGTCTCCATCCTCATATACCAAAAGCCATGACAGTATTTTGACAAAAAAGGTGGAAAAAATCGGCCTCCAGTATACCCGTCAATTTTTCAGATATTTATTTTTCCCTGTATTTTTTTGATGCCATAGCAATCCCATTCAACCTGTCACTCGGTCTTTATTAGAGTCCTGAGCACTATATGAGAATTTTTTTCCTCATCGATGGATTGTTATTAGCCGAGGGGAATTACATTCACGGTTGGAATCCCAAGAATTATAGAGAGTTGTGAATACAGGACCGGGGGATTTGATTACCATTTGTTCATTTTTGTATGGGAATTGCGTGCGAAAGACGTTCACGGCTTTGTCATCATAATTCTCAAGTTAATATTAAAGCTGAGGGCTCAGGAGAAGTGTCCTCCGTTTGAAAACATAATATTCACTCAGATTTTGTTGGAAATTTATTAATTAATTTTGCAATGTCGAAGTCATTTCTTTGAACCCCTCCTTCGGGGAATTATTATGAATTCTCAGAAATTAAATCAGGAGATTAATGCTATTATTGTAATTATTTTGTTGACTAATTTCATATTTATGTGTAAATTTTGATTTCGGGGGTCGCTTTGAAGCATTTCAGATAATAATTTTCAAAACCGCTGGAATTTCATTAGAAATTTCTTTTTTTTCTTTTCTAATTCAAAACAGACCTTCAGGTAATGTCAGGAAATGTCTCAGAGGTATTGGTGATAATGATTGAATTCCCAATTTTTCAATCGCGACTGAAAGCAAATAAATCAGCTTCAATAATCTAATTGAACAATCTTGTTCATTTCGGGCTAGCATAATTAAATCATAAATCCTGCAATTTTGCAATGAACGAATCCCCCAGAATCTTTACCAATTCATTATCTCATTAATTAACGAGGTAATCCGAGTTAGAGAAGAAAAATTGGGTAAATCTACATTCTACCAGACAGAACCGAGTTCTGATTAAACAAAAATGAGTCTCCGACTTTTCCTACCTCATCCGAGTTCTTATTTTCCTTTCATCTCATCAGTGGAATGCACTCTTTGCACTCATTCTCTGATGATCTTACTTATTCACCAGAGAATGCGCTGTTGAAAATTTTTATCAAGTGGCGCTTCTGGGGAACAAACGAGAAATTTTGTTGCTACAAATTAAAAAATTATTTATGCCTGCTAATGTATCTGTGGGTCTAACATTTCTGACGTCTCCACGAGTCGATGATCATCTTTTATATTGAATTATTTAGAGAAATTGAGTTAATGCCAATCGATCATGTGAACAAAATTGTAAATTTTGATTTTTGTCTCTTGACTCAATGAGGGAAATTGTCTATTTGCTCTCATATATTTTTTTTCTAATCAGTGGGGCCTAATGTATTACGATTGGATTATTCCACCAGAAGCTATTGATGATTACATAAAATTAGATTTACTCAATTCTCCCCTTCACCAAAAGTTCTATATCACGATTCTCTCTGCCATTGAGTTATGATCACAGAATCGAAACGATGATTTATGCTCTCCCTCCGGTATTACAAACTTTCTTCCTTCGAATTAATTCCGCTTAAATACTCAAATATCCGTGTCAGCGAGGGTGGGAAATGGTGGTTGTACAATTTCCTATGTCACATGTAGTTACGGGAAGCCACAGGTTTCTAGATCGATATAAACTCCCTAGTGAATTCAATCCTCTTAAGAGTTATTGGAGCCTGATAACTGTACAGGGGATCCCTGCGAAAACTTTTGTCTCTCTACTTTTGCAGTGATAGGAGTAGTAATACACTGGGACATTCGAAATTATCCCGACATTTATTGAATGTCCATTACCTCTTAAAATACAAAGTTGCTGTTATTTTATTTTCTTCGCGAAGTCATTCATTGAAAATTCAAATGGGAAATCAAATGAAGTTATCGTGTAATTTGCAGAACGAAAAAAAAAATCCAATAGTCAAATGTTACCTTGAAAATTCGTCCATCAAAAAATTGCCGAGGGTAACAAAAAACGGGACAGTGGCAATTACTGTGACATTGACGGCGTGTCTACTCGAAATCGATCGCGTATATTCTGTCCAACCCTTTTGTTTCCTGTTCCCACTGTGCGACGAAATCCGATTCTCACATTTTTCCTCATCATTCCACGTAAATCTAGATAGACAGTAGTTCATTCCCTCCTCCATATAATACACAGTAGATCAGAGGACTGGTACAGACAACAAAACGAAATAAAAAAAAAATACCTCGTTTGTGCTTGCATTCTCCCCGGTCTCGTTAGAAATTCTACAAACGACGCCGGACGTGACCACACAGAGGGTAGAAGAAAATAAGGCTGATACACTCAACAGCTCCCAACCACAACCCCGGGCTTGGGTATTTTACATACCCAAGTATTCGCATTAATTTGTACCTCTTAATGTCATACGAGATCCTTCTGTACTATTTCATCGTAACACAATTGTCCTGAATCAACATTTGTCGTTGGCAAATTCAAATTATGGACTTTCTCTGCGGTCGATTTTTCACGAGTGGAAATTACCATTGGAATTCATCAGGAAATCTAAATCTGGCGATTAACTGCATATTCCTTCTCGCAATAAAATATTTATCAATGGTTCCTAAATCTGGCGATTAACTGCATATTCCTTCTCGCAATAAAATATTTATCAATGGTTCCAAAAATCCATAAATTATCCAAAATTACTGGTTAAATTATTCAAGTGGAATTGGTTTATAAATCATGACCTTTGAAAATGGATTTTTTCCTAAATTAAAACGTCCAAAAAATTGGGGTGAAATACTATTCGCTTTTTGTCATCAATTTTTTGCAGTTCTTACAACATTTTGAATTATGCGCGAATTTTGGGCTGCTTCAATTTTTTTGCTTTTCCATTGCATCGCATTTTTCAAATTGAAATTATGGGCTTACCCTATAATCAATATTTGCGAGTGCACATTCATGTTGATATTCGGCGTGAAATCAGAATCTGGCGATTAGTTTAACAAATTCTCTCGTGTCAATTTTTCCTCACTCAATCCTTCAACATATTTTCACACTTTTACATTTAATCGGCGTATGTATTGAGAGATCAAACAGAACTTTTTAAAAAATCCATGGAGCCCACCAGTTAAATTGAAAACAAAAAACCACCGGAAAAACCCCTCGGAAAAAATCCAATATCAATTTGGTAAAGTGGCTCCCTG